>JAPYZB010001126.1:0-15717 GCA_030522745.1 Eupelmus kiefferi | reverse complement strand
TCTGTAGCTAGTCAAGTGGTTTTATTTGACTAAAAAATCAGTTAAATAACTTACAAATCAAAGAATTGCCGATCTAGTCTCTTAGATTGAAACATCAGAGGGTAATGGACAAGAGAAATAAGTATATAACTCCAACTAAATTAATTTGTAAAATTGAATCTTCCTTAATTGACAGATTATCAATACTTTTCTGCATCTTAGATGAAAAATTAATTAATAATAATTGGATTTTTAAATAAAATATGTAATTTTAAACATTCAATGAAATATAGTATACACTCTTTAAATGCGCCAAATTGATTAATTATCTTGTTTTTTAATTATTTCTCGGTCGATTAAAGATTTAATGCATCTATTAAAAGTTATTTTTCAATTATCAATTGGAGTTGGCTACTCCATGTGACAAACATATTGTTCTATTGAGAAAATATATCAAGTTAGACATTTATACTCGTATGTACAATATTTAAATCATATTACAATAAAGTCCTTTTATTCCAACTGAGCTATTTGTCTATTTTTTAAACAGATATTTTAAATTGTTTTACAAGTTTTCTGTTTTTTTTTCGAGATTCACTCACTCAGAAATTTTTATTTTTATTAAACTTGTATAAACTTTTTATCTCACGATTTTAATTTATATTATATTCTGCAGTTTTTAACACTACAATTTTTTTCCTAATATAGATTGTATTAATATTAGTGAAGTACTTTTTCAAAGCTAAATTTTTCATTATAACTTTTTACTTTGATAAGTAGCATCGTAAAAGCATAATTTTAAAAGATATCCCAACAAAATATTGATTTAGTGGCCGAGCACTTAAACTTTAATATTCTGAAGAGAACATTTTTAGTATCTGGTATTAAAAAGACTACACATTTTTGTATTCTATCAATTATACAAATATTCGATTAATAATTTGCCAGCACATATCATGATTGATATTCAATATCACACAAAGTTATCAATCTTGCAATATACCAAAACCACATTTTTATGAAAAGTACAAATACGACGAGCTCAGTTAATTTACCTAAAACTAGCTTCGAAATTCGTCTAAGTCCAAGAAATCTGTCTTAACACAAATTTCTAATGCATATATCGGTTCAGTCATCTATAAACAGTTAAAAATGTTGCGTACAAAACGATCCCTCAAACACCGTACAGGCACGCATTCATCCCCTCGCAGCATGCAAAATCCCCAGTTACAGACAAAACTCACGTAGGCATCAATAAAAGAACGCTAGTCTGAACGTGAGTCAATTTTCTCTCAGCGCACTCGCACAGAGGACGTGGGTGTAGTCTTACTAACTAGTTATTGCGCTGTCATCGCTGTGCACGGCGACGATGACGAGGTGGTCCGTATCTTGCAGGTTGTCGCTGTCCTCGTCGTATCAAAGGTCGAGGGACGTGTCGGAGCCGTGGCGCTGGTGGTGATAGTGACGCTGCTGCTGCTGGTGATGCTGGGACTCCTCGAACAGAAGGGGCTCCTCTTCCACCGGCATTTCCACTGCGAACAAAACTCTTCTCATGCACAACGCCAGTATCACTCTCTTTTTTTTTCGCTTTACAACCGAGGCCCTCGATCGACGCGCTTCAGCGCTCGGCCCTATACTCTCTACAGGCTCCCTATAGTGAAAGTATTAAAATATGCCTTCTCAATTTTTCGATAGAGGGTCGAGCGTAACGCGCGTTTTATTTTTATTTTAGGTCGATTAGGTGTTGCATGTGTAAGGAGTTTGTTTTTCGGCAACTATTATGTTAAAGTAGGAAGAGTGGAAAATATCCTGTTTTCCTTTGTGTTGTGTCTTATAAAAAAATTTTTCTTACTGATTTTTTTTCATACGCCATTTAGTGATGGAATATTTCTTCAGTATAATTCATAAAATTAAATTATGCTAAGAAAATATTTGAAAATAACTAAAATTTCTTGTTTGTTAATATCTTTTCTCTATATCTATTTTTTTATAAGACACAAACCTTTGTAACAGTTAGTTGAATTCTAAAAAAATACATTATGAGAAGAGTCCTTCAAAAAGTGTTATTCTAAAACTTCAACTATAAAATTCTATTATTCACAAAAAATTCTCAAGTGAAACCTTTCTAAGTAGAAACAAACAAATGTAATAATATCTTGTATACTTGTATTTCTAAGTAAAAAGGTTAAATAATAATTCAATTCAAACTTCTTTTTCGCATTACGAAACTATTCTGCATGCAGTAGAACTTTTTCTCATAACTTTTAATAGATATATTTTCTAGGGAGTTCAACTAGGTATTATGCAAGCAACACCTTTTCGTGCAAAAACGTGCATTATAATCAAGCAAAGCTGTAAGCATAGCAAATAAAAAAGAGAAGCATTCAAAAGCTAAAGCATTCGCTTCTACGAGCTCCAAACTTGGTTAAAATCGCATATTAATCGTATATTATCAGAACAGATTCATGCGATAGAAACATTTTACGTACCTAATAAGCTGGTGCATTACGCATCGTAATAGGCTATTGTTATATACAGACGTTTTATCCGCTTAACTCAGAATAAGGAGAGGAAGAACTTGATATTTAAAAAGGAACAATATTTTTTAAGTTGTTTATCGTACAACATGCTTTATTGGAGCTCGTTACCACATCCGATCGCTCGATGTTTTATTATACATCTTGTATTCTCTAAATTATTATCTTATAAAAGTTCAAAAGATGCTTCGCACCTTGGTTCTAAATATAAACTTAGTTAGCAACAACGTTACAGTATCGTCTTTCTTTTCCGTTTTTATCTCGGTTTAGAGTTAATTTTAGGTCTACCTAGTTTTACAAGATTTTTCGCGAGGTACGGAAGTTTCTCTAGGGATTTTCACGGCTCGCTCGAGTTAAAAGTCATTCGATAAAAGGTGTTTTTGTCGATCGATCGGTTTCAGAAATATTAGCCTGTTGCTTTCAAGGTGTGAAAACGCCTTATGGAAAATTAGTATATACAAGCTGTGAGGCAAAACAGTGAAAGAATAAAGGAGCAAGACAGAAAAAAGTGTGTGCTAAACATTAGTGAAGTGTTTTGTTTTGTTTCTTATTACTTTTTATAAATTAAACATTAATTATTATTGACATTTCCGAAACTTTTAGACCGTAACGTTTGTAAGAACTAGGCGCCAACACTATCATTTCGGTTTATTTGAGGTTCTACGGCGATATCCTACACGCTTCTATTGAAAAATTCTTATAATTCAACATTGGTACAATTATTTACACTTTCTTATTATTTTTTAAGAAAATATGAAGATGCCTTCTTGAGATCATCTTTCTTTCATTAAAACGGAAAAGCAAAAATAGCAATATTTACAAAATGTTCAACTGTGAAAAATAAGTCGACTCTTTTTACGTAAACTAGTTTACACAATTTCATCTTTAAGGCTTAAGAATGCGTAAAAAATTCATCGTACATCTGGCCAGTACACTACGTAGGAGCAAATAACTTTCTTAAATAGCATAAGATAAGCAATTCAATTAGAAACGATTGTCGATCAAACTCTAATCTTGCAAATAATAAAAAAAACATTTAACAAATTACCTAAACAATTTAAAAGTTTATGCGTTATCCGAAGCCTCAAAGTGCGTTTCACGAATTTGAGATTCGGTGGACGATATTTTGATTTTTCTTCGAAGCTACGCTACAGCACGTAAGCGTCATATGAAAAAATTATTTGATCTTATTAACATGTAAACAAAATGACTAATATTAGATTTAAAAAGTCGCAACCCTCACCAACAATGCTCACTTATTTGCTGCAAATAACAATCTTAAGTTCTTAAGAAACAAAAGTAATAATAACTCATTGGTTGCCCGATCAGTTTACGCTACATTAATCATCACGTCATAAAAAGAAAAAAAGCAGAAAAATCGTACGTGAAAAAGAAAGTAAGAGAGCTCAGGAGATTTTTGTTATTTATGCTATTTGACTGTTAAGTGAGCATGATCGATTACAACAATGAATGTACCGTTTTTCCTTGGTATCAGATATTATTTACACGTATCACGATAATAAACGCCTTACTTCCCGTTAATTCCCGTATTTTCTACTCATGTGTTAAGCGGCGAGTAGTGCATTCATTATTACAATCGTCCCCTAGTGTTTCTTTGATAACCTTCTACTTTGAGATCTGGTAGTAATCGTAGTACCATTTTTCTCGGCTACAGCTTGTGCGCCGCTGTTGCGCTGGTTCTGATGCAGGTGATGATGATCGACAACAGGTATCCTAAATAGCTGTATGTTTAAGTGATCGCATATTTCCGTGCATACTTGTGCGCAGTACCGGAGTAAGTCGAGGGTCACCCAAATCTGCAAAATCATTCACATGTCAAAATTACATAGTTGAACATATCGAAGAACAATACTAATTATTTCAAACTATTTTAGAGAATATTTTACATTATAAATTTTAAATCTACGTTGATGCCGCTTTTCGAAACATTCAAACCAAAAATCTTTATAAAGTATTTCACTCGAATATTTGCATGAAAAGTCAAAAAATTTACACTTTTACGCAACCAAAAAACGCAGCAGGTATAATTTAACTTCTTAGAAAAGACTTAAGTAGTCCATTGCATAACAAATTATACTTACAAAGCACAGCCAAAGAACGTAATATTCTTTGATGAAGAAATTAAAGTACTGGTTTAGGAACAGCATGGCTGGTCCTATCAATGAACTATCGAGGTACAGCATCTCGTTTTTCGTCATGTGAGCAACCTACAAATTTCCACATAAAAATTTATTAACTTTTTAACTTATATTTTTACCAAAATCTACATTCTGAAATATCGTTTTGCATACGCACCACAAGTCGATTTGTAACTTTCGCAGCGACCATTCCAAATGAGAGTATGTACAGGGCAGGATGATTTTCGTAAACGTGCTCGGCGCTCTTACGGTAGATGATGAAGGCTGGCACCACGACGAAACTGAAGGGTATGATAGGTGACAGAACGGACGTTCCCTGCAAATTTTGTGCATCTTGGGGCATTTTTGTAAAGAAACGTTTTCGTTACAAATTCAGAAATTCACATCGCTTGGTTTTGGTTTAAACATTGTTTTAGTTATTATTGAGTTAATTTGAATTTATGTAGAATTTCTGAATTCATAATGAATCTTGATTGTGCAATTGTTTTGTGTATACACCGACACCATGAGATTTTAAAAAAGCAGTAGAACACACATAACTGTATACGCAGACAAAATGTAACACTTATTAATTTAATTGTTTTCTGAAATTAAAAATGTTAATGTTTTATAATAGATAAATCCACAGAGAATAAAAATGTTTTATTAATATCGATAATTAATAAAAAGAGTTACACAATCCATGCATGCATGCAAACTCTGAATTTTATTCGCTCAGAAAAATCTTTATTACTTATTAACTGCAAGCACATTCATCAAGCGGTATTACAGCTAAATCATAAACTAGAAAGCTCAATTAAGCGTAAATGATAAAAATTGCAATCGAAAAACCACAAGAAAACAGAAGAAAAATCAGCCAAAAAAAGAAAAAACTAGATGACACGTGAAATGAATGATTTTAAAACTCACAAAAGATTTAGGCCCATATATTTCAATAATTAAAGAAAAAAAAATGACAAAAAAAAATCAAACAGAATAATGAACTGTGAAAAGTTGAATGGAAAACCTTCCTATATAAATGACAGTGCCAGTGAATATGTCGAACACTCTTAGTTGAAAAAATTCGATTTACAAGAATGTGCAAAGTCATTACGTTTTGTATCGAACCGTTTTTTAAATAAAATAACTTAATAACATCAGTGCAAAGCATGTAATTTTCCAGAGACAACAACGCTTCATTCAACAATTTATTTTCGCAAAAAAAAAGGTTCGCTAATTGAGACATTCTTGCAACTCGAGCCTTTTTATATACGATCCGAGCGGGCCTAAATCGAGTATACAGTCGGGTGTGGGATTGGCGTGAGAAAAAAAAATTCAAGGGGATGCACTATTACACATCAGATCCTACGAATGATGATACGCTGACTTACTGCGACGGTGGAGCCATTCTTTCCGACACCACCGGCAAGAATGACGGACATGCTGCTGAGCGCAAGCAAAACAGCGACACCCACTGCGCCCCATAATGGAAAGATCTTCACCTCTGTGCCAGTGTATGGCAACTACATCATGTGGAAAAGCGAAATTTCTCTTTGTTAGTTCGTGATGAACGGTGATTTATGGTGCTCGAGCTGATTGTAGCATTTTTTTTTTTTTTTTTTTTTTTTTTTTTTAAGCAGGAATGATTGTTGCTAAATACTATTGGGGTATTTGTAAAACTAGAAACTTTCTATTTTTAATTCATATAAACTAGAGTATGGTTTACCTAATACAGAAAAATGAAAATTCAATTGATTTATTATTTTAGTTTAAAGTGAGCTGATATTTCGTAATTTTCTAAAAGTTAAAGAAGTGTCTATCTATAAATAGAAATAAATACTTTTGAATTTTAATCAATTTTTATTAATTTTTGATTATTAACCCCGATTAGTCAGGTTGGTTAGAATAATTTACATTTGAAAGGTCGTTTTATAACTCTATTAATAAAAGACTTGAGTACATTGAGCTAATTTAAAATTTTCAAAGTCATTACATAAGTAGTCTCTTAAAGATGCTTCAGATTTGTCTTAAATTTGACCTTGCATAATCCATTGAAAAATTGTAGAAAATTAAGCATTTACACTAAAAAAAATATACATACATATCTAATATTTTAAACTATATATTATTCTAAATTATAAGTTTATATTATAAATTTATAATTTAAAATGTTTTTAAAAGTATTTAGCAGTAATCATTCCTAACTCAAAATATTTTTTAATTCTAAAATATTTCTTCAGATATATATATTCTTCAATTTATTCCCTATGTTCTTAGCATTGATGAAGATAATGAATTAATGAATGAAATTATGTAGCATCTATATTGTTTTTATGACATATTAACATTAATTTTAAATTTTTTATTTACTTAAGTGATCTGTTACATAAATAATAAATTTATTGAAAACGAAAACAAATGTGAATTAGTTGTTTATTAGTAAAACGTGTGCGAAACATGCAACTAGTTTAATTACTTATAAACAAAATAATAAAAACTAGAAATAAGCGTTATTTCTCAAAACACTTTAACAGAATTCAAATGATTTTTAAAGTGTCTAATAAAATAACTGTTAGCAAAAAAAAATGAATGATAATTACATGTTTATTGCTGTTTAAATCGCTATAACAACTATAAATGAAAAGAACACCTCAACAAACATGTTTTTTAATGGAGCTAAATGAAATAGATCGATTCTTTTAAAAAGAAGAATTAGAACTTAGAAACTTCGATTTGCAAAACTTGAGTCAGCATAAAAGTGATTGGCCTGTATTTTTAGCAACATCTTATAACGTGTATACAGCTTATGGGAAATCAACAAGTGTTCGACAGTGGCTAATAGTTTTACGCAATGGTCATCAAAATTTATATTAGTAGTAAATAGAGTAAAAGTGTTTAACATTATAAATATACAATAATCACCTTTGTAATACAACATAAACCCTATATTAATATAAAGAAGCATGAAATAATGAGAAAGAATCCAACAAAATACCTTCTAATAAATCCAAATATCCTTTGCCTCTTGAGCTTTAGTATTCATATAAATGAAAAATGAAGAGAAGAGAAAAAATCAAAAACTTTCCAAACTTTGTAAAAAATAACCCTCTACCGCTATCGCATTGACGAAAGCTATAACCTGGGGCACCACCTCTGATAAGCCACACATTCCATAATTAGCTTTGCCTAAGATATAAATTTTTTCTTTTAAAGATATATATTAATTTTATGTATATATGTACAGTAATCACGATGTATTACGCCCCAAGCATATCATTAAATAATGCGTTAATTGTCACGGTTCTGTTAAAAAGTATGTAAAAAAAAATACTTATTATTGAGAACTTTTTAACAGCATCCTGATCATATTTAGAATTAGAGAATTGTTATAAAAATAAAATTTTTAGCAAAGCACTGAAATTTAAGTAAGTATTATTTTATTATAAAGTTTTTAAGTACAGCGAGCCTTGCAAAGTTAAAACAACTTATAATTCTTTTATCACACTAGAATATCATATTAGTTGGTTTGAAAAAGATGATTTGATCATTAAAAATAGTAACTGAAATTGAATGATAAAATTTTTAATTTTCCAAAGATGTTCACTCTCAGTAATAAAGTCCAAAACTTGAATTTTATTAATATTTTTAATAGGAAATTATAAAAATATAATTATCAAATTTATTTTTAATTTAGTTTTAGTTTAGTAATTTTCTGTTAAAGAAAGTACAGATTAAATTTTTAAAAGAAAATTTTTTCTATACTAAGATTCTAAATCGATTTTAATCAAGTTAAAAACAATTTAGAATCAATCGATTTTTAATAAAATTTAAAATTGATTGAATCAAAAAATGCTTAAACTCAATGTAGTATATTTTTAATAAAAGTTTAATAAAAAATACAAAAATAAAATAAATACTAATGTTTACAAATCTAATTAAAGAATAACTACGCTACTAATGATCGAATCACCTTAGGATACATTCCTCTGTCACCTTGATTATGCGTAAATAACGTTATTTAAAACTTACTGCAATGGTCGAGCCGTTCTTTCCGACCCCACCAGATTCAAAGACTTTACAGAATTGAATGAACACATTAATGTAGCCTGCGTAAAATATTACTGCTACGAGGTTACTGAGCGTACCCATGTTAGGCACTGGAATCTAAACAGATTTGGTAAATCTTTCTCATTAGAGATAGAACATATTACAAGGATTGGTATCAATTCATAATAGTGATGACCACTTGACTTATAAAATTATACAAATAAGAATTTATATTATTAAATATAAAATATTTATGAAAAAGATTTATATAACGATTGAGAAAAAAATTGTGGATTAACAGATCAATTTGTGATTATGATCATGTGTATTAGGAAAAACATAGATTTAAAAAGATTATGGAAGAATACCTAAAATTCAAGTTAAAATTTCAAATTTCTTAGCATCAATTGTATTAATTGATATTTACTCAATTTCTGTAACAGTATTTATATTTTGAAGACTTTTTTAACAAGTAGAAAGCTGATATATATTATATATTATATTTTCAAATATATTAGTCTTCCACTCTCTCTCTCTCTCTCTCTATAGTGTTGAGAGAAATGGCTCAAAATATTCATCAAAAATATTGCTTTCATATAAAAATATACATATCAGTAAGAATGATTGTAATATATAAGTACATGAAATATTAAATATTGTACTTAAATTTCTGGAAGACCTGTTGAAAGTTTTAAAATTTTAAATACAATTTTTTAAAATGTTCTTGCATCAACTTATGAATTTGTTTTCCTTGTTAATTTATTGATACAGCCACTGTGTCAATATACTATTTGCACTATCGTACACTTTTTTGAAAATTGGATAGTATTAAATTATGAGAAGAAGCCGACATATATTTTTATGTTCTGGGCTAGTTCTTTCTGTGGCCATACTCAAATCGGAGGCCTGCACGAGGGGCTGCTGAATAGAAAAAGTTGTACAATATTAGTCTTTCCTTTCATTCTTGTTCATTGACAAATTTTGCAAATGTATTAATATTCGATTATTTTGATTTGTAATTAAGTCACTATATAATAACACAAGAGTCGGATTTCAATCTTTTTCTACTACTAAATTTTCGTAATACTTGGGCATGTAACTTTTTATGATAAAGACGTAAAAAAAGTTTAAAATGTAGCGTTCTACATCGTTTGTAATTAAATTTAACCTAGGGCATAATGCGGAAAAATTATATCCCGTTTTTATAAAAAATTTTGAATGCATCACTCAGATGACAATAAATGGAAACACAGATGTGTGCTTCTTTAAACGCAATTTCGCATAACTTAAGTTGAAACTTAAATTATGTCATTGAAAATTTTGCAAATTACGAAAAATCGTTTTGACGTATAAATTTTGTATCACTTATTTTTTTTTATAAAAAAATGGACATGACTTACGTAAAAACGCGTGCACGTGTATGTTAAAGTGAATAATTGTTATCAAGATTGTTTTCGTATAAATAATAACAAATTATCGGTTTGTCGCAAGTAAGTATTACCAATCTCAATATTTTTCGTTTGATTCCAGAAATATAATATTTTTTATAATTTCAGAAAAAATTGCTTCAGATATATAAGTGACGTAATGCTCAAAGTATGTTTTTTCGCGAGTAACCGTGTGTTTTTTTTAACAAAATATATTTTTTCTTATCATGCCCTTTGTTAAATCTAACGACGATGGAAATCGCAGTATTTTAATTTCTTTTTATTACTATTTCATAAATGTTACAGGTTTACATATCGAAAAGAACTTCGCGTCATTTAATCAAAAAAGTCATTTAAACATTTATACGAATTTATACCATGTATTTTCAATTGTTAAATATTTTAAAATTACCAATTTTTTTATGAAATATTTTTTAAATTACTATATTTTTGTAAAATAATTATGAAAGGTAAGACATTCAGTCACCAAATTCTAAAACAAGCGTAGAATTTTAAAAAGAGTTGTAGAGAAGTGGAAATTTGTAACTTAAGTTACTAAAAATTAAGAATAAATTGGTTTGAATTATAGAATCAATAAAATTATGAAGATGTCAGTATAAACTGTAAAAAAATATCGCTCCCTTATTAATTTGTTTGTGAGGATGTGCTTGACGCATGCGATGACTTTCAAAAGCAGACCCCATTAAATTTTTGCTGCTTTTAATATGAATGGTGATAATAATAAAAGTATCCTTTTAATTTACTGCTATTAATTATAAAACTCAGTAAGCAAAATGTAATGTTTTTATGCACTCTCTTTCTTTTTAAATTCTAACCAGCTATGAAAATGCATTTGGTTCTAGTTAAATGACAGTGAAATTGAAATGAAGATAAAAGGAACAATTAATAATGGTTTCATCTATGTACAGAATTGTTGAAAAACCAGAATTGGCGTTCTAAATAATCAAGCTGAAAAAAAGTAACTGAAAAGATATTTCAGTCAGGTAAAGAAAGAGAAAGAGAGATGCCATTCCCCAGATTAGTATAAACGATGCAGCATGTCAGTAATTAAGTTCAGCGCCGCTCCTCATGCCATGCCAGATCCCGATTACATAGTTTTTTTTAAACATCATGTCTTCAACCAAAGGTCTAGCTATCCAACTTACAGCCACAGTCGAACCATTCTTGCCCACTCCTCCGGTGAATATCACCGAAAAGATGGGGTACAAGTTTGCCAATGCACAGATCACTGTCATAACTCCTATCAAATATTTAAACTGAAAACCCTCTAAAAATGGTATCTGTAAGAAATGGACTTGTTAGCCTTCAATGGACACTAGACATTTTGCTAGTTCAACTTTATTTTAGTATACATCCAGTGAATTTTATGGTTTATGATGTTTTAGATGTATTTAGCTTATAAAGATTTAAATAAAAACTTTTTATTGCTATAAACGAGTACATAAAGTTTCAAATGAAGAAAAATTAGTAAAAAAAATGTAATGATTTGAAAAAGTGTTTGAAAATAGCTCCAAAAATATACACAAGAAGCACAAATAAATATACACGATTTCTAATTGTAATTAGATGGTTTGATTTTTATGAAAATTAAAACCATTGAACACTTAAATGTATTTCTAAAAGTTGTTTTTAAATTATGTGTATTAATAAAATTTATGACAAATAATTATTGTGAACAATTATAATAAATAAAAAAGTGTTTGTGCTTTCTACCTACGATTTTTGAAAAATCTATCTATTGTCCATTTAGTGCTGTGAATTTAAATTTCTTATTTATTTAATTTAAAATTTTTATTTAAACTATCCTAATTGAGATGCTACAAATATAAATTAATTTAAATTTCATAATTAAAAATTATCTTATGAAAAAATTAAAGAATTTTATGTCAAGCAGAATTACAAGACCACTTTATCACTTTGATGGTAATTGTGATCTATATAAAAAAATAAATAAATAAAAAAATAAAATATAAACAAAAAGTATACAACCTCCTTCATCCAAATTCCAGGTCCAAAAATGGCAGAGATGAGCTGAATTGTTATTATTGTAAATTGAGCTTCTGTTACATCAACTTTTCCAAACCTCAATGAGCCTACAATAAATAAGTTAATTTTAATCAACATTCTTAGATTTTTTTTAATATAACAGACTTTTTTTAATAATTCTACAAAAAGGATCTAGATAAAATTATTTTTATATCACTAGTTGAAATAATGACAAGAATATTTTACCTGAAACATATGTCTGCCAATGTGCACAGTAAAAAAGAGTCATGGCACAGAAACATTGGAAAAACATCCATGTTGGGTAATAGCCCAGTTGCACTGCAATACATGCTGACAAGGCCACAAATACTGAAAAATTAATTGTTCATTTGTAATTAATCAATAAAAAGCTTAAATAATAAAATAATAATAAAAAAATGTTTTCTTAATTTTTTAAATACATAAAATTGTAACAAATGTGCAAATAAAGAATACATGGGCTCTTATACTTCTTACTAGATTACACAATTTTCTTAATATCTTTTTTACTGTTTTGCCTTTGATAAGAATGGAAGAACCTATGATATAGAAATTCTTAAATAATCAACATGCTTTATGAGATTAAGAGAATAAAGGAAACATTTTTTACTTCTTAAATATTTATGAATACCATTTTAAAGAAAATCATATAATTAACATAAAATTAAAATATTTACTAAACCTTCATGTATATCTTGATTATAAACATATTCAAAAACTATTCTAATTATCAGCTACTATTCAGAATAAATTTTGCATATTTTTGAATAATTTGTAATGACTAAATACTTCTACAAAGTGTATAAAATTTATAAATTAATTTAATTTATAAATTATTTTCAATTTTTAAACTTTTAAACTTTATTTTTCAATTTAATATTTTAATTAGTCTTTTAGAATTTACCTGTTGAAATTGAATCGCAACCATGATCAAACAGTTCACCTAATGGTGTTGAAGTTCCTGTTCTTCTTGCCTGTTTTCCATCTATAGCATCTAAACTTTGGTAAAAAAAGAGACCAACTGCGCACAGGAAGCATGCCCATCTTGGTGGCTAGAGATAAAATATATAATATTGTAATAATTTGAATTCTGTGTAAATAATAGTTAGTACATTTGGCAATCAAAATCTGCTTTGTCATTTGAATGAGATTATTTTTTTTAGAAGTTGCTTAGCAATTAAATTATTCTGATACTTTGTATTACTAAATAACAAAATTAGCAACAACCTAAACAATTATAATTATTTTACTAAAATTTATTGTTAATAATTGTAAAAGAATTGTATTTTATATCCAATAAGATTTTTTCAACTAAATTACAATAGAAATAACCTTAAAATACTCCTACAACTATGAAAACAGTAGTTTTCATTTAGAAACAATTCAGATATTGAATTTATAAATAGAGCATTTATGTAACTCTCAGTTATAGAAAAGATATATAGTTAAGTGTTAAATATTTTAGATTGCTATGAGAGGCATTATTCTAAATAGTAGAAAAAAACAATATGCCTATAAACTTGTTTAATTGCCTTCAAGGTGATGCACGATTCACCAATAGGCAAGCAATGACTCAAGAGCTTTAGGTAAAAACGACAAATACATGTTTATGCTTGTGCAAACAGGTATTCATAATCATTAGGATTGTGATACTCTGATTGCACATTTCATTGTCACTTGACAGAAACCATAGGAGTTTTAAAAGAATGCTCTTTGTGGAAGAAAATTGAACAGTCATGAATGGGACTTACATTCTCACGTGACAGGTATTTATTACCAATAAGTCTTGTGTATTAAACTACTCATATCAGCATGATAAGATATCAATCAAAAACATCCTATTCCTATTCAGTGCAAACTAGAATTTTTTTTTCAGATATTGTTTTGATAAAGTTTCAAGAGAGAACAAGCAAAATATTATATAAATAAAATATCTATTCCGATAAACTACTGAATACTGCCTGCTGAAGGTCTTGCCATTGAGACAATAGTTTCAAGACTAGCTAATAATGCAGAGGTGCGTTCAATACCATATGTGTGTTACTCCTTACAAAAATATTGTAAATTATTTTACTCATCCAACATTCAAAAAAATTGTAAACAATAAAATCCCCTCCAACTACTCGATCCCTTTCTCAACAATCGAAAAGAGCAAGAATCAGCCAAAAACCAACCCACCCAGCCAACCACGAGCATCCTCTAAAATCCACTTAATTCCGGATACTCAGAACCAGTCCCCAGGCACTTCCCCACAAAACAACAAACTGCGTCAGCGCGTCCCCCGCTCTTTATTATTAACAAAAAAAGAAATAAAAAAAAACAAACAATCTCACGCTATCCCCCGTTTTCCCTCTTATCTCCCCCCCTCTCCGCCACACACATCCTCTGCAAAACGAAGAAAAAAAAAGTGCCTCTCACCTCGGCCTTGGCGTCGGGGCTGTACCAGACGAGGACGAGGGTGGTGACGATGTTGACGACGAGGCCGAGGACGGTGATGAGGTTAGGCGCCAGCCAGATCGGCACCTTGCTCACCAGCCAGTCCCACCAGGGCTGCAGCATGCCATCGAGCAGGCTGGCGCTCGAACAGCTGTACTTGTGCTCGCTGAGCCGCTTCAGCTGGCCCGGCGACAGGATTTTCTCCTTGTGAAAGAACTGCATCCTCGCGAGCGCGCGCGGCTCTCTCTCAGCTGCTGCTGTCTCTTCACTGGCTCTTCACTATGATGTGGACGGAAAAAAGGTTGGATTCCGCGCTGTCGCGCGCGCACAGAGAGCACGCGATAATGTCTCTGTGCAGACTCGCGGAGAGAGCTGATTATCGCGACGTAGCCAGCTCCTCTTCTCTCCTCAGTCCGTTAGAATAATCGCGCCGACACGCATCGATTCTATGTATATATACCTATACACGTAGTATACGCGAACGCGCTCCACATCCGCGCAACTCGCGCGACGCTCGCTCTATGTGTGTTATTTTCCTTTGCGCGCGCGAGGCGCTTGCGTGTCCGCGTAGAAAAGAGCGGAGAGGGAGAAGAATGTAGTATATGAGGTCCGTTAAGGTAGACCTCCTCGGCGCGCCGAGTCTCCTACTACCCGCGCTCTCCTCTCCTTCGAGCGGCTGCGATTATCGCTCTCGTCTTTTATATACGCGCTCTCTTCCTCTCTCTCTTTCGCCTTTTTTATATCAGCGGACTTTGCAGCGACAACTGCGGATTCGCTACTGAGGAGAGAGAGTCTCTCCTCTCTCCCCCGAGGAGCCGTTTCGATGTCTGTTTCTTGCGGAGAGAGGGTTTTTGGTTTTTTTGGTGGGGGAGAGGGACACGTGGTTTAAGAGAGTACGGCTGTACGCATGTGTGTTATGGACATGGACTGTGTGGTTATGTAGTTTGCGCGGGGACTGGGACGGTCAGCCGAGCGTGCGCGGTTACGTTTTGGAGAGAGTGGGTTGATTTTTGCTTTTATGCAAGAGTGGATTGTTGGAAGGGTGTTACGTGGGTGATGGAAAGTGTGCAATTGTGATTGGTGAAGGGTATTGATTAAGTTGGTTTT
>JAPYZB010001125.1:0-15717 GCA_030522745.1 Eupelmus kiefferi | reverse complement strand
CACTATTCTTGTAAGTATAACAAAAAACTTCATAGGAGCTACAAATTACATTTTACCAAGTGCTACTTGGTTAGATTTATCAAGCATTTTTTCAATGTATGTACATGAAGTCATTCTTAAAATTCTTAAATTTTTTTTTAAATTATTTTTTTGAGATTTTCAAAATTATTAAAGCTAAATCTTTTTAAACATTCTATACTAGTTTGGAAAATTATAGTTCTAATTTGATGTTTCCGTATCAAATACTGAATTTACTTGTATAAAATATCTGAGCGTTTATCCTTCTAATTTTCTTAATTGTATTTCAATTTCGATGGGTTATTTTGAGAAATTCTGCTTTTTGCTCGTTACTGATACCTTTCTAATCTATTTTGCTAATGCAACATTTAAAATTTATCATCTATTTAAGCTTGAAATAGTTTGAAAGTCGAACAGCGTTTACTTTTTATCGACAAGATAATATAATTTCCTTACTTAAAAATGCCATAACCAGTAGTTGAAACAATTAAAGATTAGATTTGATTAGTTTTATTTGAATAGACATTAAAAATAATATTCTAATTGCAGTTTAAGTTTTTAAATTAAAAATAAATAAAAATTATTTTCATAAAATAAATATTTTTCTTATGTTGATTTTTATTTTTTAATATTGCATTGCATTGTTTTGTACATGATTGAAATTTTAAGTTTATACATTTCTTATTTTTCTTTCAGTATAAAATAAAGTTTGTTCTTAATTTTGCACAGATTAGGATGTTCACACGATACTGAAGAAATTAGTGGATGCCCATCCAAAGATAAAGATGGAAGTTTTTTCGTAATGTCTCCTATTGTCTTCATTTACACAATTAGATGGTCAGCATGTAGTAAAAAATTTATCACAACATTTCTTGAGTAATTTCAGTTAAAATAAATATACTAACAATACTGATATATTTGCTGCAATATTTCTTCTTTATATTTCGCTTTTAATAATTACAGAAGTGGTCTGGGTGAATGTTTGAACAATAATCCGAAAAATCCCCCTGACAAGTACAAATACCCAAACATGTTGCCCGGAGCTATGTACGATACAGCTTTCCAATGCAAACTTGCCTATCCCGGCTCTAAACCATGCGATTCCGAAGATGTAAATTGAATAATAAAGTATACAAATTATTTTAAGCATCATATTTTGAAAATAAATACCATTTTACTGATATTACGGTTAAATTTATTTTATATTTATTTTAAATTTATTTTACATAATTGAAAATTATACTTTTCCATTTAACAAAAGCATATGCCTCTAGGGGGATTGCAAAGACCTATGGTGCAACGTAGGTGGTGATAAGTGTAAATCAAAGGGCGCCCCACCAGCAGATGGAACAAAATGTGGAGAAAATAAGGTATTTTTATTGGTCTATTTATAAGTAATTAAAATAATAATCTAAATAATTGAAATAATAAAAAATATTGTAATTCATCAAATTTAAATCATTTGTATAGCACAGTATTAATCTAAAATCAATTTTACTCTTTTTTTTTATAAAGTTACTTTAGTCTTGTTATATTTACAATTTTGTAAAAAATTATAAAATTGAATCAAAAAGATACATCTACCTTAATTTTAAAAAATCCTTAAGTTAAAACTAAGGAAGTTTTTCATCCAAAATATCAATTTCAAATATCAATAAATCTTTAATGTATCAGCCTAACCGATTTTAAAAATAAAGCAAACATTGGCATTGCTCAAAGCGCAACCAGACGGCCAGCCGGCAGAAGTATGCTAATTTACGTAAAACGTTCTACAGTGGTGTATTCATAAAAAATGCGTGGAAATGGGGGCGCGCGGCGACGCGGTGAACGGCGGATGGGGCGCCTGGGGAAAGTTGGGCGAGTGTTCGCGCACTTGCGGCGGGGGCGTTCAATTTGCCGAGCGCGAGTGCAACAAGCCGGCGCCCAAGAACGGAGGCAGATATTGCATCGGCGAGAGAAAAAAGTTCGCCACCTGCAATACCAAAGTAAGTTATTTATACACGCACATACGTTACGCACGGAGCGGTATTACATTTGCTTTAGCTGTCACGAGTTGTTTAAGAAACTTGGGCATTTAAACGAGAGTTGATCAAAACTTGGGCTGCTTTTAAAATTAATCTTGAAAATGAAGCTCTATCATGCGAAGCTTGATAATTGAGAGAATAACGAAAATTAAGGTCTTGGTAAATACAAATTGCATATTATTTATAATTACTTTACTTTACTGTAATTATGTTCTTAGTCGAGAAAATAAATATTTTTATTTTGAATCTCAATTCATCAATTATCTGCAATTTGTCCACTTTATTTTTCAAAGTGAATTCGAATTCTTTCCTTGACGATAATCCGTTAATCCTAACTAACTTCTCGGCACAGAAGAAATTACGTGTTTCTTCACTGTAAATTAATCGGTTTATCCACTCTCCACCTCGTAAATTGCAGCCGTGCGACCCCGGCAAACCCTCCTTCCGAGCTGTTCAGTGCGCCAAGTACAACCAGAAAGACGTCCTTCCGGGTGGCGGCCGCCACAAGTGGGAGCCCTTTTACCGCGAGGATCTCGAGTCCTGCGCTCTCTACTGCGTTAACCAGGAGAACACGTTCGTGAAGCTTAACCCCACGGCAAAGGATGGAACTCCCTGCAAGGAGGACACCAAGCACATGTGCATTGGTGGCGTGTGCAGGGTAAGCGATCGATGTCCGATGAGTATCTAGAATAATCCCGGTGTTGCTTGACAAAAAAATACGAATTTTGATTGAGTTTATCATTAATTATAATAGATCTATGTTGTACCGAAATTGAATATATGACTTTTAATAGATTATTCAATGTTTTTGCGCAGTTAAATAATAATGAGTTTAATCCTAATTATTTTCTTGTTTGGAGGAAAACAAAATCAATTTACTTTTGATATACATTGATTATTATGTTTATAGCCCTTAATTGATAAAAAAAATCACTACTTATTTTAATAGCATTTTATAAAAAAAGGCATGCAAGAACGTTTTAAAGAACTTTTGAGCTATTTCACTGAGAACATTGATTAAATGTCAATATATAGGTTATGAATTAATATTTTAGAAAGTCGGATGCGACTGGGTTATCGATTCTGACGCAGTTGAAGATGTTTGCGGCGTTTGCGAAGGCGGTGGTACAGAGTGCACAAAAATAGAAGGAGATTATACAGAAACAGGAAAATCTGGTAACTATTCAATTTTATTTGCAATAAAATTTTTTAATTTTATGACACTTAGTATTACTAGATTTTAATCATGTTTTTGCGTTGAAATATGTTACTATTCAAATTGCTTAAGATCGATTCTAAAAATAGGTCAAAAGTTATGCTTAATATTAATATTAATAATTATTTTATGATAAAAATGTATTATAAATTTTAGGATACATTAGAATTGTTGTCGTACCAAAGGGTAGTATAAATATTAGAGTGCATGAAAAAAATGAACACGAAAATACTCTTGCAGTAAAATTAAAAAAAAATAATAATTACTGCTTAAACGGAAATTTGTAAGTTTCAAATATAAAAACAACAAATATTTTTGGTATTAAATAATTGAAATAAATTACTATTATTTTTAGTCAAGAAAAAAACAGCGGTAATTATAAATGTGCAGGTGCTGTAATAAAGTACGATCATATTTCAAATAATATGGAAGAAATTCGTATTAAAGGGCCAATAAAAGAAGATATCGAAATACAAGTAATTGAGATGAATTTATTAAAGTATTTTAAACAGAATTTGTTACATATACACATTCCTATATCTTAGCCAGTATATATTTAGTTTGTAACAATTGCAGTAAATATCTAATGAAATATAAAATTTTTCTTTAAAATACAAAACTAAAAATACTGTTTCGCTTAAAAAACTAAGAATTATTCTCTACATTAAAAATTTCAATGCATTGAATATTAAATTAGAATACTAAAAAAGTTTAATGTTGGTGTACGGCTTTCCTTTAATGGTTTTATTATTAAACATTTTTTCAATCAATAACCCATTATATTAAATAATCTTACTTTCCAAATTATTCAAAAATTTTATCAATTAATTAAGTTGTTTAAATTTTATAATTTTTAACGTTTCTTAATTTATAATTTTATTAAATTGATTTATCGAATATTTTGATAGTACGTGTTCTACAAACCAGAAAACCCAGGTGTACATTATGAATATATTGTTAACAAACCGGACAAGTCATACACACCTAAATATTCTTGGGAATTCATAGAATGGACTGACTGCGATGCCAAATGCGGCGGTGGTACTAAGGTAAACGCTGAAAATATAATTATGTTAGTAAAATAAGTTTAATACATTCCTGTATACAAAATAATCCATAATAATTGATATTTATTAATATGTGGAATAAACTAAAATAATGTTGCTTTTGGTAAATAGATATCCGAAGCTACTTGCATTGAAGAGAAAGCTGGAAAAGTTGCAGCTGATTTTTGCAGAGATATTCCACGACTCGCTCCAAAAAGTCAAATATGCAACGAAGCACCATGTCCCGCTAAGTAAATAATTTCTCTAACATGTTATGATTAAAAGAATTTTCAAATCTGTTACTGACAATCTCGAAAAGACATTATGTACATGATTGAGCTTTGAATCTTTTTAAAAGGCCCTCTGAACAAGGGGCTCCATCTACATGAGGCCCCAGATACTTCTGCTTTTCGATACAGTCTCAGTATTTACTAACAGAGTGAACTCATACGCTTGATTTCAGTAGCCTAAAGTCAGGCGCCTTTGCTTATACCACCGAGAGGCGCCTATATATACTAACAGAGTGGGCGGTCTTGCTTTATTGACTCGCATAATTTTCGGTGTGTCATATGTGTCCGCATATGCGTATACGTATGTATACTGATGGCTATGTCTGCAGATGAGATGCGTTTAGGTATTCCTGATATGCACTTATTTTAGCGAGTAAATACATTCATATTTCATTTGCCCGTAAAGTAGTTTCAGATGGAATTTAAACTATTATATGTATGACAAAGGCATTTGAACAATTTTTGTTTGCGAAGAAAGAGTCAGAGGTGCTTAAAAGGAAGTTAAACGCGAGATCTTCTGTTCCGAAGAACAAGATCTTCTCCAGGAGTCACTATAACTCTTAATTTTTAGAATATTCCGCGTAGTTATCTGATTTTTATTATCCATATAACAATCGGATAACAAGTTATTTTTAGAATTAATCTGTAACCAGAAACAATGGTCTACCGTAATTTTTTGTAATCTGATAACTTCAATATCTCAGAAAACAAGAATCCAAATATAGTATTAATTTATGTCTAAACATATAATTAATTATTTTATGGAAAAATATTATAATAATAATACTGATAGAGAAACAGTGTAGAATGTATAAGATTATTTAATATTGAACCTTTCAATTTTCATTAAATAAGGACTAAAACTCAGTCCAAAGGATAAGTATCGATATCCTGCTTAGTAAAATACGGCCACTAACAAATATACATACATGAGCTAATTTACATGTTTTAATTTCTACATTACTGCAGTATTTAAATTTTTTATGAATTAATCAAATACAGAAGAATTAATAAATTTCGTAAATATTGCTGCAACACAGTATTATCTTAATATTGCTATAATATTGATATAATATTGAAACAATATTGACACAATATTATTACAATACCGACGCAATAGTGTTACAATATTAACGCTGTATTGATATAATACGAATATAATATTGACACAATATAGATACAATATTTCTGCAATATTGGCCCGATATTACTACAAAATCGAAACAATATTGTTACAATATTGCAACAATATTAACATAACACTGACGCAATTTTATTAAATGTAATTACAATATTTACATAAGGCCGACATAGTATTGACATAACATAGACATTCAAATGACAATATTAATACAAATTGAACAATATTACTACAATTTCGCTAAAAGATTGACTTGATGCTAACATAATATTGACACAATACTGACTCTATATTGTTGCAATGTTGACACAATATTACTACAATACCAAAACAATATAGTTAAAATATTGCAACAATATTCACACCATACCGACATAGTATCGAGGTAATAATAATAATATTGATAGAATATTGCATCAATAGTAATAAAATTTTGCTACAATATTGACTTAATACTATCATAATATTAAAATAATATATACACAATATTGTTACATATTATAACGATATTGACACAGTATTGACGCTATATTGTTGCAATATTGACACAATATCGATAATGCCTAAATAATATTGACACAATGTTGAAGTAATATCGATACAATATTGCAACAATATGCCTACAATATTTCAACAATATTTCTACAATATTGACAGAAGAGTCCTGCAATATTGACACGATATTCTTACAATATTGACACAATATTACTACAATACCAAAACAATATTGTTACAATATTGATACAATATTCATACAAAAATGCTACAATATTGTTACATTTTATTACGATATTGACACAATACTGACGCTATATTGTTGCATTATTGACAGAATATTGACAATACCTAAATAATATTGACACAATGTTGAAATAATATCGATACAATATTGCAACAATATGCCTACAATATTTTAACAATATTTCTACAATATTGAAAGAATATTCCTGCAATATTGATACGATATTCTTACAATATTGACACAATAGTACTACAATACCAAAACAATATTATTACAATATTGCAACAATATTCACATGATACCGACATAGTATCGAGATAATAATAACAATATTGATAGAATATTGCAACAATAGTACTACACTTTTGCTACAATATTGACTTTATAGTAACATAATATTAAAATAATATATTCACAATATTGTTACATATTATTTCGATATTGACACAATACTGACGCTATATTGTTGCAATATTGACACAATGTTAAAGTAATATCGATACAATATTGCAACAATATGCCTACAATATTTTAACAATATTTCTATTCTTACAATATTGATATTCTTACAATATTGACGCAATATTACCTCAATACCAAAACAATATTGTTACAATATTGATACAATATTCATACAAAAATGCTACAATATTGGCATAATCTCATATTGTAACCATTGTAGCAAAATGGCATTATTGGTTTATCTGTATTTCAGAGGTCAAAATACTGCATTAATAACAAAATTAAATGAATATAAAAGTATATAAAAAATAATAAACAAATATATTTTACAATATTTAATTCACATTTAAAATTTAGACATTGTCCCTCCATCAGTAGGCAAAAAATTTGGATGTTTACTGACAGTATTGAATATTTAGACCTTCTTCTCTATACACTTTAAAAAAAGAAGAAAATATTTCTTGATAAGACAAGACGATTGCGAATTTTCCAATTCCTACTTAATAAACAAATAAAAAATTCGTAATTCTTTACAGATGGCGCGTGAGTCAATGGAGCCAGTGTACCGGATGCGGCGGTAAAAGCGGCGAGATGCGCCGTAAGGTTCAGTGCGTCCGCCCGGGTCCCCATGCAGGGGACGACTTCGTCGAGGCAGAACTCGAGGCATGTAGTGGCAAGCCACCAGAACAGGTTAAACATTGCGTTGGCCACGAACCTTGTCGCAAGGTTTGCCGGCCGAAAAAATCCATTAGTGCTGCAGCTCCACCACCAACGCCAGAGGAACGGCGCAAGATGATTGACGAACTAGTGGACTACGGACTAGCAAAGTACCTGGAGAAGTCGCATGAAGTTCTGGTGCCTGCACCGGAGC
Source organism: Eupelmus kiefferi (assembly GCA_030522745.1). Taxonomy (NCBI): domain Eukaryota; kingdom Metazoa; phylum Arthropoda; class Insecta; order Hymenoptera; family Eupelmidae; genus Eupelmus; species Eupelmus kiefferi. The sequence continues at coordinate 7,907 of JAPYZB010001125.1, read as the reverse complement.
CCGCCGAAGAACTTGAGAGGCAAGAAATGGTCTTTGGGAAAGTGGTTGACGAGTGGATTGGCGAAGAACAGGATATCAAGGTAAATTTTATTATTATTTTGCTTTTGCTGAAAGATTTCTTGATCGGTTTTTCGTTTCTTAAGTAATTTTAAAAAGTAAGATAAGATATAGTTGAGTATTATTTTACTACATTATAATATTATTTAAATTATTACGATCGTAATCAATTTGATCTAAAAATCTATTTTCTATATTATTTTATTAACACATAAAATCAATTCATAAATATATCAACTTATGAAATCCTATTAGTTACTACTTTAAGATGTAAACCATTTAAATCTTCTATATTAAGATGTGAATTTAAATAAATTTTAACAAAAACGATATAAAGAAAAAGCTCTGTATTAAATAATGATACTGAAATAAATTTAAAACGTATAATTCGATTTTCTCAGTTTGCAATTTAAGTGAATAAACTTCAATTATAATGATAGTGTTTTCTTTTGTATAAAGAGATTTTACTCTATATGCGTATTACGTTAAGCTATTTTAGTGTCTACCAAATTCGATGATCCTTGTTGGTGAAATCCCATTTACATCACTTTATGCTAAAGTATACTATAATTTCATAATATGCTTACAAGGGATAATCTTGAATTGAACTAATAACAGCAAAAATTTTCAAATTTTGTATAATAATAGTACACTGCGTAATTTAGTCGCGTATTTATCTTATAAATAAATCATTATATTTTAATAAGAATTTTTACTTTTAGTGAAGTATTTTATCGAAGTATAACTGTTACAATATAGTAATTAGTGACCTATATATATTCTATAATTTGTGTTATTACATGTCATGATTAAAGTTACGTCCACGCAGTATCAGCATTTAAATTTAGTTTTAGTAAATTGATGAGGTACCAACTACGTTTCGGCTAGATTATTTTATAACTAAAAACAAACTTGGAACGATACAAGCAGATGCAAAGTAGTAAGTAAACTGTGCTAAAGCGACTTTAATATTTTATTTGAGCTTTGCTTTTAAAAAATTTATTAAATTATTAAGCTTTAATCTATCAATTACGTAGGAAATGATTTATGTTAAAAAACAATAAATTATAAAAAAAGGAAATTTACTTTCATACAATCCACTTTTAAAATTGTATTTGCTTATATCTCTTATTTTCAAAATTGGCATACTCATAAGATTTGAGAGCGTAAATACAGTAGATATTTTTCCGATCAACTCTAACTATAAATTGAACGTATATATTATGTTGAAATTAGAATGCGATAAGGTACGAACTGAAAACAGAGCTTGATTCAGATTCAGTCTCGCTCTGTAAAAGTAACTACAATGTTTAAAAAACCGCTAACATTATAACACAAGGTCGAAATTTAGAAAAAAATAATTATTTTAATCATTTATTTGAATAAACGTCAATTTTATTTGTAGGGCTTCATTACAAAAATTTACAATTAGATTTTTTTAAGGGAATTTTTGATTGAATAGAATTTATTAAAACAAAATATAATCCTTCCAGATTTCTTCCTAAAATCAATCATGGATGCAAGAGTTAAATCTCATCAAATATACAAAATGCTGCCAATGAAAAGAAAATTGTATTATAAAACACTAAAAATCAAATGGATAGGGAACTCGACGAAATGCGCCAAATTTTTAATTATGTGGATGAAATTGAATTAAAAAGTTTTTTGAGCTTTAGGCATCTTGAGTCGGGAAACTGAAATAACTAAAAAAATTTCAAGATTTTAACTGACAAAGATGTTACCCAAGCAATCAAAAAATATTTATAAAATCTTTGGCACTTTTAAAGTAACTAAATCAATAACTATAGAGTAAATTTTAAAGGTAAGGCATTTCTAAAAATTAAATAAAATTAAATTAATAATTTTTCAACAACGTTAATATACATACTTTTGTAATGTAAAACCTTCCAATGATTATTCTCTGTTTAATTAAATACTAGAAATATTGTAAATATTAAGCTTTTGAATTTTCTAGAGTCAAATATTAAAAATAAGTTTAGTAAATAAGAATCTGTTAGAATAATTAATTTTTTAAATTTTTTTAAGAAATAGCCTGTGTAAATTTAGTCAAAAATAAACAAACTTCGAAATTACAAATCTTGTTTATTGTTAATAGAATCAATAACATATTGTTTTATGATTAACAAGTATGTACTCAAAGGTTTGAGTGGATATGTTTTATTATTTTTTATCAAAGCAACGAGAAAAGTTTTATTTGAATAATGTTTCCAATTTATAGTTTTTATAAATAATCGTTACTAAAATTAGTGAAAAACAAAAATTTAAGGGTGCTTAAATTTATTTATCATAAATACAAAATTAAAATAATTATATTCTTAACATTAATTTAACACATGGAAAGCTATTATAGGAGCATTGTCCTTTTTATATTTCACATGTTTACCATTTTGAATTTTAATTATATTCCTCGCTAACAACTACGATAAAACAACGGAGCGAGGAACGTTTTTTAGCTCTCTCAAAAGCATTAACCCCAACGCAAAAATAAATCGCACAATTAAACTAAACCCGCACTACTCCTCGCGATAAAACACGCTGAAAATTCGCGAAAATTAACGCTTCTCCCCTGCTCCCGAAGCACTTAGGCATTATATTAAAACAGTGCCGGACGGCTATTCGTCAGAAGTACCCCGAGCTCCGCTGCAAAACTGCCCGCAAGTCGGAAAAGTATCAAATGGACTCTTTCGGTCGCAGCAGGGGCGAACTACTTAGAAATACGCGAGCGCTTCGTTCTGCATCATTTGAATATGTACCCGCGGCGACGCTGGGACTCTCTCTCTCTGCGCAAAGTCCGCTGCGTGAGTGTGTGGTTCGCGCGAAGGCCCTTTGGGAAATTCACGCGATATTATTGTCCTCGTAACTCTGTGCGGGCATTATATACGCTGACCGAGGCTTCTTGATAACTTGCCCTCGTTGTGCTTGGATCTGCTCGTTTAGGGACTGCTCGTTTTTTTTTTTTTATTTAGTGTGATTCACCTAACGGGAGTCAATTCATTTTTGTTGTTTTAAGGTGTTTTTTAGCGATATGGTGTAAGAGTTCCATTAAGGCGATCGATAAGAAGTTGCTCTTTTTGTTTTATTTTTTCTAATCAGACATATCACTCGTTGTGAACGATAAAATATGCGAATAATCACGATTTATTGAAAGCGACATTCTGTTCAATTGACAGGCAAAGTTTGCAAAACCTTATCAATGCATGTTAATAATAAATTTTAAATGATTTATAAACAATATAAACTGATTTAAGCTTGACATTTGCTTGTGTTAGATACAGAGTATTATAAAATAAAACTCAAATCAGCTTACGTTATTAATATGTCGTTTAAAATTCATCATTAGTGTGTGCCTTAAAAAGAAACAGTATAGTCAAGTATAAATAATGAAACAGTCTATTTTAAATAAAGAACTATAACTGAAAATTTTAGATTATACGAACATTTATTTCAATCTCCTAATTTATCAAAAAAGAACCATCAATAGCAGATAAAATCTATTTATTAATTATAGCACTACTAATTTTTAACTAATTAGTCAAGATTTTTCACATTTTAAAAACCTAATCATCAAATTAAATTTATGCAGATAACATAATTATGCATTTCAATGTTTATACGCGTTTAGTTTGGAAATTAATTTCCTTATAATCCGTTTCACAAAATATGATTAAGTTATATACGAAATCATGAGAATAAGCATAACAAGCAATATGTTCTAATATTACATTTGAGAATTGATTGATATATTGATGATTCATATATAAATTAAAAAAGCCAAAACGTTCTATAATAACATTTTATCGATGTACATTTTAATTACAAATAAAGAACATGAAAATAAAATTATTTTATTTCTTTCTAATTATTTACTAATTAATTTTCTATATTACGGAAGCTATCGGCATTTGTAAGTTAAAATTAAATTTAATAAAAATAATTATGGCAATATTGATTCTACTCAATAAATTTATTAGTTTTTCATTATTTATTTTCATGTTTGTAAAAAAAACAAATAAATAATTAAATAATTTTGTATGTAGAATCAATTATTATTATTAAGATGAGATTGTATGTGTTTTTCCTAAACAAAGTAACTGCGTAGTTGTTTATGATCAAGATCCATAACATTATCCTTGCTCCATCGCATCAGTTGGTTACATTGGCTAATTTGGATGTGGACCTTGATAAATAGTGCATTGTGAATTACGTCATATTTTCATATATATTGGCATCGAACGATGGTCACTTCATTTTCACATATTAAGGTTTTTTATTATAAGGCATTAGCGATAAAATGACAGAATCAAATATTTGTCAATAACTTATTTATAAGAAACCCATGTTTTTATAAACATAAAAATTGCTAAATAAACGTCAGCCATTTAGAATATCAATTGCTTAATAAATGTAATTAACATGTACATTTTCAAATTAAATTTAATTGAATGAATGATGTTTGATTAATGAATTATCAATTACCTTGACAATATTTACAATACTTGAACTTGTTCAATCAACTATACTAGGTAAAGCTTCTTCTTCTGCAATGCATAAGCAAACCAGAAAAAATATCCTGTGTACACTTTGATTTAATTAGACAAATAAAATCCAATAAAGCTCAACAGTTCACGCGATAAACTGGATTCGCCTCTCATCGGAACCTCTCGCGTATGGGGTGTAATTACCGGCGACATAATTACTCGAGAATAAAATAATCGCGCAAACGTATTGTGATCGGCACTGCCAAGCATCCGCGCTGAGTTAACACACACGCGCGCCGCTAATTAGCGTAGTTTACGGATGCATGGCTCTCGCGAACGGCAGGTCCAAAGATAATTATAACTGATGCGCGGCAGACGCGTGAACGGATTTACGATGGCCGATTGAGTATACTCGATCTGCGCGTCAACGGATGTCGGCGAATTTCACTTTGCTTATCACTCTTTCAGTTCTGCTTACGCAACTGCATTGATTTGTAGGCAAACGAATTTTCTTGAATTTTTCATATTGTCTTTTTTCCACACTGCTCAATGCAATTTTGTTGTGTTGTATATAGTGTGTTTTAAATAATTTGAAGTTTTCTTTTAAGGTATACTTGCAAGAATGGGATTTTGAGTTTGAGATGCATTATTTTATTACTTGGTGAATAAAAAATATTAATGAATCGTATGTCTGTAATTTATTATTTTATTATGGATAAAAAATCTACGTCGAATTTTATTTCCTTCTTTTAATAAGAATTATTGAAATTATAAAAATAAAACTTTTTATTTAATTTTTTTCTTCACTAAATTAAATGTAAATTATGATAATTCAATTACTAGATTTTATTAAGAGAAATTTGGTATCCTATTGCAAAAGTCATTTGACATACCGATTATCAATATTATATGAATACTTAATAAATATGATTCATAAAAAGTATTACTTAAATAATAAAATACTTTTATCATACATATTACAGGATACAATAAATTCTTTATAATGAAAGCTGAAGAAATATTAATATATTTTTTCAATTTATGAGAGGTAAATCTAAAATATAATATAGCAAATGAATACGTCAATTCATTTTCAACAAAATCAAATGAAATTACTTAGATGACTTCAAAGTTCACAAACATTTAAACAACCTTTATTCCTTAATAATTATTCCGATAAATAATTGCAATCCTCTGGATTTTAATGTATAAAAATTTTACTTTTCTTTCTACTCTTTATTTCCACCACTTAACAAATTTCATACATTTCCATACAACAGCTCACTGACAACTGCATCGCAATAGGAGTATTGTTTCATCGAGCGCTACCGAGCTGTTCGATTCAACGTACCATCCGCAACACGCGTGTCTTTTTTTCATACCGAACCTACCTCAACAAAATTCCATTTCTCCAACCGAGAAAGAGACAGAAAGAGTATGGATGAGAGAGAGAGAGAGAGAGAGAGAGAGAGAGACAGAGAGAGACTGGAAAATTGACACCGGCGTGCGCTTGTTACGCACTTGGAAACTTAAAGCGAGAATTTCCGCTCCACGGCTCTCGTACGTTTTTATATACGAGCAGCATTGTCGCGTCCGCTCGCTTTGCGAACATTGTTTAGGCAAATGCTGTTAGCGATAAATGAATGACTCTTTTGTACAAATTGAGATTCGTATTTTTCAGCTCGCACGTGTGTAGTTACGCAACTACTATTCTTTTATATTTTTTTTTTTATAGAGAGGGGGTGCTGCTGGGACCAGTGGTGCTTCGGGTTCTTGAACGAAATTGATTTCGTTTACGACTATTTCATCGATTTTTAATTGATATTTCTATAATGAAGCGCGGCTCTCATGTATTTTTATTAAAGTTGAATAAAAGCGTAGATATAAATTGTAAAAATGAATCAAAATTTTTGTGTATTGCTTTAATTAATTTTTATGAAAAAATACTGTATTCTGTAAAATTCTTATTTGTAAAATAATTATAAATTTGAAGTTTCTTTTATAGTAATGATGCCGGTAATTCAGTTTTCTTAAGTTTAAATACTCTACTAGAATAACGTATTCAAATGTCGGACACCAGATGGTGCTATAATACGGCGCGCATACTTACGACTTGAGCATAAGATATCTTAAATCTAAAATTCGTAACTAGAAAATAATAAAATGTTTTGAACACGCATAATAAAAATATTTTTAATAATGATATTTCTACATTAATGTTCAGTTACTAGCATATCCAATTTTTTAAATTACTTTTTATGTAGTGTTATTTGTACACAGAATATAATAATAAACTGCTACAGAAACTTTTAGTTTAAAGTTTGGTAAGCTACGGACTGACACATATATATGAAACAACAAAACAAAAACTAGTAATCTATAAAAAAAGAAAAACGAAACTTTTACTTTTACTATATTATACCGTTGGCTGAGAGAAAAAAAGTTTGAACTCGTACGAGCGCTAGACAACGTAATAAGTCAGCTGAGCAATGGAAAATGTGATAAGTCTAGAAAGGGCTTAGAAAGATAATTAATCTGTCGAGCACTAGAAACTGTTATAACTCGACCGAGCGCTAAAAATATTATAATTTAAGGGTTTCTTTTTTTACTTGACATTATAGCTGTGAGCAGCTGAGGCGATTTAGAAAAATCTACATGCGTAAACTATATTTTCTAAATCTATGAGGCACTCGAAAATCTTTAACTTATGACGAATAAAGATAAATAATTTATTAAAATGCCGATAAAACAATGAATCTTTAAACTGTAACAATCATATGCTCCCAAAAGAGTTAAAATGACCTTTTCAAGTACTTGGCTTAATTTATGACATTTTCTAGCGTTCATTTGTATTATTACATAGTCTAGTGCCCGCACAAGTTCATTCGCACCTTTTTTCTCTCAGCTGACTATAAATATGTCTCTTCTAAGTTCAGGTAATAAGCTGAGTTCTTAGGATAAGAGCATAGAAAATACGTTTATATGTTGTTATCTCGTAATTTTTAGTAAACTTCAGTTAATTCGTAAAAGTTGCTTAATTTGTGAAAATCACATTGTGAAAAGAAATCTTATTGAATCAGATCACAGCTATCTATACGAATTTTAATTTTGGATATAGTTTATCCACTAAATGAAGTCTCTGATAAAATTTTCTAAACAAAATTATTGAAATTTTCATTACTATTCTGTTTAATACCACCAACACATTTTTCTAACAGTCCTTTTTTGTTACCTATAGAGTTTCAAGTTATTTTCCTCTTTTTGTTCATATTATCCTTCATTAATTTAGAGCCAAATAACACAAAGGCAATTAATACTCCCTCTATTTACTACATTTATAAATTTGACACA
>JAPYZB010001124.1:0-16065 GCA_030522745.1 Eupelmus kiefferi | reverse complement strand
AAATATTACAATTTGTACTTAATGAAGATAAACTCTCTTCATTAAGTTTCGCGAAATCATATGATTTTTCCGATGGAAAATTACACTTGTATAATACAACAATAAAATGTAAGAATTATTGAATAAATAAACTGGCACATTACATAAAAAATAATATTATTTTTTAAAGCAAAAGTTAGCAATATTAATATCATAATATCTAACTAATTAATCTAGATTGAAGACAAAATTTGAAATTGGTTTTATCAGTATTCAAAATCAAACTTACCCGCTAATGAGTAACTTATATTGAAAAGTGAGTTCAACATTGTCGTAACAGAACCAGCTTGGTTAGTTGCTTCCAAAAGCTAATGAGTAACTTATATTGAAAAGTGAGTTCAACATTGTCGTAACAGAACCAGCTTGGTTAGTTGCTTCCAAAAAGTCTCCGAAAACGATGGTAAACGAGGCATTTGGTCCGATTGTTGTTACCTATGCAGAAAAATTTAAATTAATGTCATGGAAATGTTTTTTCTATCATTGAAACCTTATCAAGGAGCAGAAACAATTTTCCCAATTTTAAATCGATTATACAAATATAAATAAAGATGACAATGCAAGTTTTTATAATCAAAATATAAAAGTAATAATTGATGAAGAAACTTCCGTTGTGGTTATCTAATCTGTAATTTCTATAATGGCTATTTAATCCTAAAAATATTTTTAAACTATAAAATAATCATTAATTATAAGTACTTTTATCTGAAAAATATTAGCTTTAATCATCCAAAACATTACCCACAACAAATGTTATTCAGAGAAGTATTTAGTTAGATTAACTTAATTTTCTTTAATTAAGTATTTTAGTTGCATACTGATGTGACTAATTGGTTTCGTAAATTTAAGATTGTCGCTATGTATACTTTTTTATAAAGTAAAAATTTTTTATTTTCATAAGTGTGTGCTTTTAGTATTATTACCTAAACATTTTTAGGTATCATATTAAATGTTTTCCCAAGTTTCTTAGTTGCAACTTCTAAATTCTTAAGAACATTATAAAATTTTACAAAAAATGCACAAAGTAATATAGCTGTGTTGTTTAATAAGATAGTAATGATAAATAATATGTTGTGATTATGTGATGTACTCTTTTCCTTCGTATAGATAACCAAACACTCAATAAAATAACATAGCTTTTGATAGATGCTACTAACAAGGAGTAATCAAGGCTACAAATATGGATCTAATTAAAACTTTTTAGCTAAAATAAAAAGACTTACAATTTTTCTGAAAAGGACTGAAAACTCGAACTATATACAAATTGAATATCATTTTCAAAACATAATAACATAGTTTAAAGACTTAATTATATTTTTTTAAATAAAATAAACGTAAAGAAATCAAGTTTTAATTTATTTCTTCTAAAATTAAAAAAATATCAATGAAGTCTATACTTACAATAATTACAATTTAAATAGCAAAACATCATTTAAATTTGGACCTGATAATACTTGCAATTTTACAGATTAATTGCTTTGTTCAAATATAAACTGAAATAGATTTAAAGATATGAATTGATATTTTTTAATTCTGAAAAACAAATTGAAAATTGTTTAATCTTGTTTTAGCTTCGTTTTAGTTTTTGAAGAATAGTCAAGTTTTTAGTAGAAGCTATTTTTCTTAAGTTCTTACTTCAATTGTTCATATTCGAGTTTTCAGGCGCATTCGCAAAAATTTCAACAGACAAATGATATTCTTATTTAGTCCGAAAAAAATCCTCGAAAAATTTTATCTTATTCCACATGCTATGACACTGATATTACCATTGGAAGTTGTTCCTTATTATCGTTTTTAGCTTATTTGAATAATCTTTTCTTAATGTTTGTATTCGAAATGAACAACAATTAAGCTGTTTAAAGTGCAATATAAATTATAAATTCATCTACATCATTAGCTGTTATAATAATATTAATACCAATGAAAATTCAGGAACAATTTACTCACGACAGGATCATTCATCATAATTTAGAACCTCAAGTGAAGTTTACCAACGAAATTGAAGCAAGGAAAGCGATGTTACCGTTAAAGAAGGGTCCCTCCATAAAAGCAGTTATTAAGCTTCAAATAATCATTGTCAACATTTCGTAATTATATTAACTCAAAAAGTAAATAATTGATAATTGTTTCAAACAAATTATCCAACTAAATTATTCCACATAAATTTTAAATTAAGCAAAATTACATCAGCGTTCCTTTCAGTTTTCACGCCTAGAGGCCAACGTTCTTTCACTTTTCTCGGTGCAAACACATCTTTAGATAATAAAAACGATAACGTACGAATGGAAATTAATGAGCGGCGCGAATCGAGCGATTGTTTATTTTGCTCTTTTTTTTCGCTAATCGTGCGAAATCCATAAATTCAAATTTTCAAATTTAAAAAATCAAACAACTCCTCCACAACGCCAAAGAGTAAACAGGTGTAACACCTCCCTTCTCACCCATACCTTCCCTCGCCTAAAACCAATTTACCACCTCGAAGTATCATTAAAAAAAAAGAGGCCTTCACTTACGAAGACAACGACGAGGCCGAGCGTGACCATCCAGCCCCAGCCACCATCGGGTGCTTCATAATCGCTCTCCGCCTCGGTGGCCGCCTCCTCGTCCTTCTCCTCCAGAGCTCCGTTCTTCTGCTCCTTATCAGCGCTCCTTGCGACCGTCGCGGCTTTGACGAGGCCGTCGAGCTTCTTGCGCTCATCGCCGCTCGTTTTCTCGCCATCGAGTTTGAAGCCATTCTTCAGACTTTTCTTCAGCACCATCGTAGAGGCCGCATTAAAGATCGATCGGCAGCTGGAATCTCTGCGATTTTATAGACGTTTGCTTTGTGCCGTTCTTTGCTTTTGGGGGACGGAGATTTATAGAATTGTTACGCGAATTTCGAGGAGCGGGTAAGACTGGGGATTTGGCTCGATGGGTTTGAAGCTTTGATTTATGCGATGTTTGATTAACCGCGAGTTGGAGGAATTGAAAAGGTATTGCGAGGCTTTGCGATCGAGTCTCTTTGGTAGATGAATTATGTTGATTTGTGGCTTAAATTATGTCGTTAGTGGAAACATTGTTATCTTGCTATTAATTACGAGAATTACTTGTTTAAAATTTGTAATTGGATTGAAAAAATTATATATCGGGATTATTCAGAGGTAGCAGGTATTTATTTATATATTTCCATTGGCTTTACTTGTTATTATGCAAATGCGGCAATTAAATATAAATTAACGATTAAATGGACTAATAATGTTTTCAACATTTTAATCAATCGATGGAATATTTATGAAGAATTAACATTAGAAAAAGTTGTCGCGATATTTTCATTTCAATAATTTCTCGTTTTTCCTCCGCCACTGACGTACTTAAATAATCCACAAAACCTGCAATTCAATCACCGGCAAACATAAAGTACACAACTATTTTTCCGATCTAATAATAGCCCACGCGTTCGGTCACCATTAACTATCTAGTTTAAGCCCCGCTTAAATAATTCAAAATATTTTTAGCACAAGTGCCTTTACCCGCTCGCCAACCGATAACTAGCCCAATAAAGCAAAAAAAAACATATCAATCAAAATTCAATTTCCACCCAGGCCAAAATAATGAAGCATTAAAAAAAAATCCATAACATTATCTCTCCCACAGCTTACGGCGCGCATCTATGAAATGTCTTTTTTTCCATTCGACGCTTAGCACACAGGAGCTATCCATCCCGTAGCCTACATTGTCGCTCGTCGTTATCCGAGCGAGCGGTGCGCGCCAATTCGTTAATAGTAAATAGAGTGTGCGTGCGTGTGAATTACCGATCTTTCCGGTACCAATTGTACCAGGTCCAGCGCGCTGCTGGCGGGGCTCTCTGCTGGCTCTCTGCTGGCTCTGCTGGCTGCTCGTCTCTGCTGGCTGCTGTCCCCTCCTGTGCGGCCGTCAGCTCTCCGACCCGCAGAGGCGGGCAGAGTCAACGTCACTTGGCCAGCGCTCCTCTCCTCATAGTCGTGTGGGCTCTCGCTCTCGCACTATCTCTCCCGGAGCCAGCCCTTTTCGACAGGCTGCCGCAGAGTTTGCGGCCTTCGCGTGCGCGCAAAGTACCGACAGCACGCAGACTACTTGGCCGCAGAAACTCGCCGTTTTCTCAGCAAACGCTGGGATTATATGCCTTTGTATTTCACCCGAGCGTACGGGAGGCTTAACTGAGTCGAAGAGGCCAGACCGGCATAATAGCCCCGTCGGCGACTCTCTGGCTCTCTCTTAGTGTGTGTGTGACGGCTCCCCCCTATAGGCGATATTCGACACACGCCTCTGGCACCACGTCGTGACTAAAACGCCGCGAGCCGCGGGCAGCTCCTATCTTTTTCTTCAGCTAGAGATCGAGTGTGAAAACGTCTCTCTCTCTCCGTCCGGACAGTAGCGATCCGCTCTTAGCCGAGGTTATTGTCTTTCTCGCCCCCGCGGCACTATTAAGCATGCACTTGCCTCGTCGCTTCGATATATAGACACAGGCCCCGGAGCGGCCGCCCAGAGCACGTGGGTATATCAGAGCCGGGCTCGCTTTCGTAAATCATGATAATGGAAGCGCCGCGATCGGGCACCGAAGACACACCGCGCAGCCAGGCAAACAGACACGCGCGCTTTTCCCTCCGCTACTCTCTTCTCTCGTCGTCTGTGACGCGCGCGCGACGATCTATACTGCCAGCACTGCCGTCGCGCTCTTCACCTTTCGGGCGGATTTTTTTTTTTCACCGCTCGCGCTCCCAGCTTTTCCACGTCTCGCGCTTTGTTAGAGCGCGCGGGCCTATCGGTGACGATCTTATCGTTATCGAGCTCTGCCCGCGGACGTGTGACGCGCGCTGCGCGATCGGTTAATTAAGGTGGGAGATGCGCGCAAGCGGGATCTGGGCTTCTATGAATGGGAATAAGTGAGGACGGGATGGGAATTTTTGCTGATGGTTTTTGATCGCGATTTTTTAAGGATATCGCGAGGATGTGCGTATGGTGTGGTTATCGGGTTTTTCGTGTTAAAGTCGCGATGGAAAATAAAAACATAAGCAGGTGCGTTGGATTGTTGACGAATTTTTCAGAGCTTCAGGAAGACTGATAGCCTTAATCTTAACATAAATAATATTTTCTTGGCAAACGTCGCGGAGCGTACGGCGGACTGTTAAAGGAAAAATGTGTGTCATAAATTTTTTCTCTCTCTCTCTCTCTTCGCCGTTTTATCAATGCAAATGTAAATAAGCGGTAGCGACAAACAATTGTAACTGACACGCTTGATCTCTTAAATCACATAATCTTGGGAAAATACAATCTGATTTAATGGCTCGTTTATCTTTTTATAAACGCTCGCTGCAGCTTTCTGGCCTACTGGATTTAATAGAGTTTGCCTTTCGCTGGAAAAATGTTTGGGCTTGGGAAAATTTACCGCGGAATCATACGTAATAAGAGACTCATCTATTTCGACAAATACTGATGATTCGTGTTTTACCGAAAATAGCTGCATCTTGTGACTGCGAGTAGATAACGAAGTAATCATTCAACTGATCTATCGCATTACGATAAAATTAACTTTATTTTTTAATAAACAAATTTTTACTTTATTTATCATTAAAATGTGTTTTACATTGATCAAAGTAATCTATTATTAATATTTGTTTCATCATTAAACAATCGCTTACAGGACAAATCAAAAGAGTTATTCCCAATTGACAGCTCGATGAAAATTGTTATTTACATATGTAATTACGTGATTATCGCAGGCACATTTATCAATTTGATAGATCAAAATAGAGCAATTGCGGTAGCGCAGCTGCACTAAGCTATCTGGTGGGAATAGTCTGCTTCTTGCTTGCGCCGTTGTCGACACAACAAACCAAATGCAGATCTAACCAGTGTTGCAGCGATGGAACTGGCTCTGGCCTTTAGTACATTTCTAATTGTAAAAAATACTATTGTAGATTCAATAGTTAACTGTTTTGCTTGATTTAGATTTTGTTAGATGCATTTCAATGTTTGTGAAAATTAATCTTTGACTCAATTAGTTTAATCGACTAAAATTAATTTCAGAAAAAGAAAATCGTAATACCTATAATGACTTAGTAATGTCATAGTTTTTATTACCAAACAGAAATATTAAACGAGAAATAATGTATTTAATTTCTAAAAAAATCTAGAATAAAAATATTTTTATCATAATAGAAATTCACAAAATAAATTTATATTTAATTAGATAACTGACTTAAAACCAGTTACCTTTTGAAGGAAAGTTTACGTCTAATTAGTTATATTATTAAACTAATATCGCGTATTAATATACAATGTAGAAAAGGTAAACTATCATTATTCCAGTTCGAATTTAGCTTCCTCATAATTAATTTATGTATTTTAATAAGAAATATAATTTAACAGATAAAATATTAATAGATTAAATAAAATTAATCAAAAATTTTAATTTGAACGCTAATAATTTTGTATATCATTCGTATAATTTACCAACTATAACGTAAGCTGTTTTATTTGCCAAAGATTTGGCAATTTGCGCAGTTTGGAAATGGCGCCACAATTTTTGCAGTCGTTTCTTAATGCTCTTATTCTCATAAATGATAAAAAAATTTTTTTAATTTAACTTTCAAATTTTTAAAAGCAACTATCTTTAAAATTAGTACTAATTTTTAATGAATTAACAGTTAGTGTTTTCAAAACGAATTTTTAATGAACAGTTTTTTCGTTTAAGATCTTTTTGTACGTATGAATTTATAAGGTGTGAATTATATCTATTCATTGTTTTCTTAAGTATTAATTATATATTTTTTTATTTATACTATAGTATTTTTAAATATTTTTAAAAATTTGCAGAAAATTATGGAAACCATACTTATCTTAAATTGCAAATTTTTAAAAATATAAAATAGATTAATTTAATTTTAAGTTTAAAAATGTAAGCATTAAACTTATACAAGAATGTCATTAGTGTTGTAAATGTGCATATACTGACAAAACAAAATATGGTTTAAAACGTTTTTGAAATTTACCAATAGAACCGATCAAAAGATCGAATTATCAAATAAGTACAATGTAAAATAAAACTATAGGAATGAACTAACTCCAAAAAAGCTTTTGACACGTAATTGAAATTTCCCTAAAAAATACGACTGCAAAAAGATTTTTACTCTAAGAATGATTCTAAAAATTATTGTTGGGTTCCGAAAAATCTCACAAAGTTTATAATTGCCTAATGTAGACAATTTGTTTTTTCTTTTCAAATACAGATTAACAATTGTTGTACAAATTATTATTAATTTCACTAATAATAATTCATATGTAGTAATAAAAAACAACAAGCTTAAAGTAAAAAATAGCTTGAAAGCAATTTCTTTATCTATGTTATTTGCTCTAAAATCTATTATCCACATCACTGATTAATTTTCTATTTACATTTACAAGGAGAGGAACTTTTCATGTAATAAAGCGACTGACAGGTACAAGGTCTCAAATAAAAGCTTACTTTTTTTACTTTCAACAAAACAATCAAATAACTTTATGTTGTTTATTTTGAGTAAGTTATGAGGTATATTTCAACTAAATTTGAAACCTTTTTTTGCGCTTGTTATAATTAAATGGGCTATCTGTCGAGCTCCAGGGCCCATTCGACGAAACGCCGAGAAAAGTATCTTGTATTTTGGATCACAAAATCAACCTGCAAAGTTTCATCAAAAACTGTGATCCGGAGATGTGGATTTTTTCTTGGTCGTAAAATCGGCAAATAGTCCAGTGAATGTTACCTATATAGCAGAGTAAAAGTTGCGATACTAAAAAAATTACTAATCTGGTATGGATAATTGAAATCAAATTTATCGTTTTATCATTTTTACATTTACTTCTTTCAAGTAGTATTTACTACTTTCTAGTCTGTACAAAAGTATACATAAACAATCAAAGACTCATAAAATTGTATAGGTGTAGTATTTTTATAAATGTTTCATATCACAAATAGATCTTTTACTAGGTTGCAGTCGATTACTTACCAGTTAGCTCAATATTTTCTATAAAAAAAAGAAAAGTAAAAAATAATTTTTTGTGAATCCTTAAAAAAAAAACAAATTTATTTTATGAAATAATTCGTTATGTGATTATTTCTATAGAGTTAGATATTTTAGTAAGATTCTATTATACAAGAAATTTTAGATTTTAAAATATGAGGATTGCATTAATACAAATTTACTACAGGTGTAATTACTCATAGAAAATTTATTTTTTATCTATTATTTTTCTTTAAAACCAATAACATTTAAAAAAAATTCCATGAATAGATTCCATACTATAAGCATTTGAAATAAGAACTCAATATTCTTGTGTATAACGAAAGCTCAATTAGAAATTTTTTGCACCATAGAATGAATATTGTGAAAAACTGTATCCCAAAATCAAGAAATCATTCTAAAAGAAAAATATGGTATACGGAAACATATAAATTCTGTAAAGCTACAGTGCTTACGTTGAGAGTGTACCATGATACTGCGAATATTTTCAATCAATCAGATTAAAGACTCTGATAATCACCGTTTGAGATGAATTTAAATATTTTCAGTATAAATCAAAATTCTAAGAAAAATAATCTTTAAGAAAAACATACCTATATACACATATTTACACACACATCCTACAGGACATTTTTATTTTGCAGTGCATGACTTTTCTATTCAATTCGAAATAGGATTCTAGGAATCAAAATATTGAAAAATCTGAAATTTTAGACTCCAAAGCTTTAAGAAACTCAACTTATTGATATATTTATCTTCAATTAAAAAAAATATTGAAAAAAAAGCTATTTTCAAATCTTTTTTATTTAGCTAAGATAAATCTTGTATGTATCTGTAAGTATAAAAAATTGAACTATAAGAAATGAACTTTCATATGGGTTTTACAGAATTAAAATATTCCACTCCCCCATAAGTTATAACTGCAGGTTAAAATATAACAACGAAAATGTACTTAAACTGTAGCTCCAATATTGCCCATATTTTATTTATGTTTTTATGCTTAACTGCAAACTGTTATAACTTTTGGGGGGAGTGGAATATTTTAATTCTGTAAAAACTCCGTGAAAGTTCGTTCCTTAAAGTTCAATTTTTTGTACTCATACTTGAATTTCGTGACTAAATGAATTAGCTATGTATTAGATTAAAGTTTTTTCTGTTTAAACTCAGATTCTCGCTTAAATATTAAAATTATTTTAAAAACGTGAAATATATATGGACTTATTTAGTTTTTAAGGGAAGCTATATGTACATGTACATACCTACTATCTATGTACATGTAAATAGATATATATCTATCCATTAACTGTGCCCTTGTTTCTAATCGCCTTTAGCGTAATTCAATCGATAATCACGATTTGTCAGCATTTCCTGAGGTATGAGTTTCACAATTGCCAATAATTAATCACCCACATAGATGTACTTACAACTCGCAATTATGAAACTCATCTATACCGATTAGATTAGGACGATAAATTCGCAATTCAACTTCATACTAGTCTCGGACAATCGAATATCACTTCCAGTTTACTCTTTGCCGTCGTTTGTTTAACGTAATTAAAGTCGCTTTAAACTAAATGTTTCGATACCAAACATAAGTCTTAATGGTGATCTATTTTGTAACCGTACGTACATTTGCATTATTTAAAATAGGTAATACAGGTTTAAAAATAGAAAAATCGCTCGAAAAAGATTAGAGTTTAATACTGCACGTTTTCCAACGTGACGGTTGGGAAACCCCTGTGTGATAATAGAATTCGTTGAACAACGGTGCAATCGCGACGGATTATACTTGTCAGGTGCATCTTAAGTGATATCATAATCAAAACAGAATGAAGTTATATTGTGCAATTTTATAAGTGGAAAAGAAAGTGATATTTTACGTAGGCAAAATAATCATGATTGTGATCATATTTTGTTAGATTAATTTGTAATTTTGTGTTTTAAATTATACATAGTTTTTTAAAAGTCGTAATCGGTTAATATTATCGGAACATATATAAAATGCAAAAGTATGGTTAACTATTATATTTAATATTCCTTTTATACATATTTTTTACCGCATTAATTTCTATAGAAAATTGACAATTCAATAAAAATCTGATATCTAGCAATAAGTGAAAAGTTTCAGTTTTTACAGTGACGTATTACAAAAAGTTATGAGAGTAGTTTCTAAAAGGCGTGGCTTAGTTTTATCAATACCGTACGAATTTTATCTTAGGATCCGATTTCGCATTGACAGTTAATACTTCGAACACTTGAGCAAGCATCAGAAAATCAAAGTGGCTCTGAATGCCGTCTACTAGTAGCAAAAATCGATGTTTCTATCGAGGCTTGTTATCGACGAGAAATATTCTTCACGTACGCTTTGCGCACTAGTACGAGCATTTGTCAGCACAGTGACGACAATTAAAATGACGATAGAACAGAGGAAAAATTACATTTTTGTTCCAGTGAGGAGCACTTAACCGAGGAAAAGTGTTACGAGAGTCTAGTTCAGTGGCAGAAGAGATGACAAAAGGCAAATACATTCCACCCGAAGGCGGTTGGGGATGGGTTATAGTTATTGCATTTGCATTGAACAACGTAAGATTTTTTTTTAAGTATTCATTTGAGTGATAATAAAGTGATTAGCGAACATTACTTCTAGAAATAATAGCGTATCTGACTTGGGACTATATAAGTGGTATTTTATTTTATTGCAATTGCATCTAGATAACGTATTTGATAAGTGTATCTATTTTTATCGCTATTTCCAGTTTTCGTCGTATTTAAAATGTAAATCAAACAATTATACCGATTGTAAAAACACGTGTAAATGTGACGCTATTTTCATAAAATATAAGACTTTGCTCTTTGACACAGTTCAATAGAAATAATTGTATAAAATGATTACTTTAAAAAAATAGTGAAATATCTTTCTGATAGGTGATAAGAGTCGATAAAAAAAGTGTAATCTTATAGATACAAATCAATATTTATACGCATTATGTATCTCTTATCTTAAATATTCAAAATAACATTACCACACATTTCATCCAATCAAAATGAAAGCCACCACTTAAAAAAAAATAATTGTCTTCCAAATTTTATTAAAAAGACATCGTCAAACGTCACTTATACAATCCAAAAAACACTCCATAAAAAACCTTCTTACAGATCGTCACAATACCGATCATCCAGGGTTTCGGCATGATCTACGGCAACACATTCCAATGGCTCGGAATATCAGCGACTCAGGCTGCAATTATAATGAACATCAACCAGGCGTTCGGCATGATACTGGGCATGATGAATGGGCCGATGTTGCAGCGTTATGGCTATCGAAAAATGGCGATCGCCGGCAGTCTGCTTATCTTCAGCGGTGTAATCTTGACCTCGTTCGCCAGGAGCTTCACGCAGTTTGTTATTACTTACGGGATGATGACCTGTGCGTACCATCACGTTCTTGCATGTTGCGTATTTTGAAATATAGTGTAGTGTGTTTTTGTCGCTTGCAAGTTGGCGGCGCCAATCGGTACCCGCCAAGGCTATTAAGATAATGAATGTATCGATGTTGATGTAGTACTTAGATATGGATTATCGTTAGGTTGTTATGGGAGGGGGGTTAGCCTAATCTTGAAGATTTTATCGCTGATAGTACAGATTTTAGTATTAACAATGATTAGATTTCAAAATTTTAGATAGTTGGACTTGTGACTTGATAAACGTTTTTAATGAAATGGCCTGCGCAGGCAGGCGCACGTGCTTGCACACACTCAGACACACACACACACACGCGAAACACTCATGCACTTCATTTATAATTGAAAATTTATCATTTATTTATTATACGTTTATTGTACGTTTATTTTATTTACTTATACATTTCTTCATAGAATCATTTTGATTATTTTAAATATTTTGTTTAATGATATTGCAGCACTAGGATTTACCATAAGTATGTCTTCCAACTCACTCGCAATTAATACGTACTTCAGGGAGAAAAGAGGTCGAGCTATGGGCATATGCATGACAATTACAGGATTAGGACCAATTTTTATGCCACAATTAACATCTATATTAATGTCAGTTTACGGCAGTGAGGTATGTGTGAATGTCGTAATCTTCTATGTTTAGCATACCGTATTAGAAAGATTTCTTTATTCTTTGTTATCTAGTAATTGTAATTAACTAGCTTCTGTTGTACAATTATTACGGTGTACATAATTTGCTCTGATACGGTGCAATGTGTTAAATAATTAACAAGATAATGACGTTTAATGAAAGAAGGTTATTGTACAAAATAAACTCTTTAATGCAATTATTGAATTATTGACATGATGTACAAATATCGATAATAATTCTATAAGAACTCTAGACTATTTACTTTTGATACACTTGTTTATTACTTTATTAAGTAAACGTATATTTACAATTATCTATCATTAAAATATTCTTTTTTTACCAAATGTAATTTTTAATAAGATATCAAATTTATATTGTCATGTGATGTAAGAACACTTAAAAAGTTTTAACAGGCAACTATGCTTATATTCGGTGGACTTAGTTTACATTCACTGATTGGTGCATTGTTATTGCACCCGATAAAGTGGCATGCCCAACCAGTGGAAGCGTTAAAAGCAGATTTGAAGAAAGCGGAAGGTAAGCATGTAATAATTTAAACAAAATTTATAAATAATTAAAAATATATTACATTTTTAGATGAACTTGCAAATGAAACTATTAAAAATATAGATACTCAAGAATCTGCCTCACTTCTTGGAGGTTCGACTGAAAAAAATTTAAACGAACAAATTGAAAACAGAAAAAGGATTAGAAGATTAAGTAGAAAAATATCAATGTCAAGCGCTGATTTTAATGATGACACTAACAGTATTTATGGATTTGAAATGCCTGTAACTATTCAAACTGGTTCCATTTTAGATTTACAAGGTATTACTAAATGATAATCTTGTAGAATATTTAATACTTTTTTCTATTAGCCAAAACTAACGTTTTATGTAATTACTTTTCATAAATAAATTGAAAATAGAGGATGAAGATTCAATTTTGAAAAATGAGGACAATAAAAGTCGAGAAAGGAAAATATCAAGTAATCTTGACTTTGATTTCAAACGAAGTAATAGTTTTAACGAAGCTAAGGCACGAAAATTCAGTGTTAGTTCAACGAAATACGGTGACCTTTTACTTTCAAAAGCAATCATTACTGAGCACCCCGAAGAAGATGAACATTTTAAATTTATTGATGAGATCTTAAAATCTGAAGCGTAAGCATGTAAAATAATTTTCAACAATATTTTTATTCATTACAGTGAAATAGAAACTTCCCAATAAGTTTTTTTAAAAAATGAACGATTGCTATTTTTCAATATTTATCAAATACCAAAAGTTATAATATTGCATTAAGTAATTTAAGCGTTTTTTCAAATAGTCAACTCTCCGAAATAAATTGTTTCCAGTATTAGAATCAATCAGGATCGATTTGAAACTAATCTAAAATTGATTTCCAATTACAAAATAATAAAATCATTCAAATTGTCAAGCAGAACCAGTGCAATCCTAATTTGGAAGAAAGTTTCCCGTTATTCCGCTACCGACCATCAGCCGAACCTCGACTAAATCTCTCGATATCCCAATTTGCTTGTGTTCGCGCTTTACGTTCGCCTTTTACGATCGCTCCGCAAACGTCCGACATACATCCCTACATATTTCATTCTTCTTACATTAAATCAGCTTTACATCTTTTCGTTTTAAAAGAAGATTTTATTAAAGCAATTAACCGGGTCTAAAAGACTTTAATTTTAAGAATGTTTTCGAAAAAATTGGAGATAACAATAAAAGTAAATAAAAATGGTAATGGTAAGTAATAAAATTTTTATGGTTATCGCCATAAAAATAAAAATAAAATATAAGAGATTCGTAGCACGCAAATGGAAACAGAATAACAGTTGCGAAATCATTTTGCATTCAATAATTCTCATTTTATGACTGTATTAATAAATTGCATATTTTTTGTTACAAGTATACAAAATTCAAGATTGCATAAACATTTGCGATATATATCATAACTACATTAATACCTCTAATTTCGATTTATATAAATCACAAAACATATCCAACAATATCCATCTAACTCTAAAATTTCAAATTTTTCAGACTCGAACCTCCACCACTCGAACTAGAACCACCCCCACCTCCACCGCCACCACCATCAGACCCAATCCCTCCCCCCAGTCCCCTCCCCACCAAACCTCGTTCCCTCTTCTCCCGCCTAATATCCAGGATATCCTCATTGTTCGATCTGGACCTGCTTCGGGACCCCGTCTACGTGAACATAATGATCGGCATGTCAGTGGCCATCTTCGCCGAGCTGAACTTCTCGGTGCTCACGCCGTTCATCCTGAAGGACATGCGGCTCAACTTCGACCAGACCGCCACGATGATGAGTACAATTGCCTGCTCGGATCTGATTCTGCGGGCCCTGGCGCCCTACATCGGCGAGTGGCTGCGCAAATCGCCCAGAGTCATGTACCTGGTGAGCCTCGTCCTGCTGATCGTCACGAGGACAGGTAATTATCGAGGATGGGACTTTCTAGGGTAGCGGATGGTTAAGCGGTGGGCGAGGTAATTGACGGGAGTTTTAATCGATGGGCGGGAGGTGTGGGTGAAGGAATCGGGGTTACGCGCGGCACGATCTGGATTGAGTGAAAATCGACGGCTGTGATTTATGCATGCTTCCAAGGTGGTCGAGGTGATGCGTTGGAACTGCTTTTATAGGTGTAATTTTCGCTTGAGTTTGCATTTTTTGAATGAGTTTGTAATCTTTAGATAGCAATTTTATAAATGAAAATTTAATCTTTTACACTGTGATCAATCGGTTTTTATTAAAATAATTGATGATCATATGATTTTAGCACTGATATTTGCGACTGGATATGCCAATATGTTGGTCGTTGCACTTGGCTTGGGCATCGCCAAAGGTCTCAGAACTGTGTATATGACACTTGTAATCCCAAGTCACGTTCCTTTGGAGAAACTTCCAAATGCTAGCAGTATTCAATCCTTGATGAATGGATTTATTTTGTTAACATGTGGTCCATTTTTAGGTAAGATAATTTATTTTGTTATTTATAAAAAGCGTATTCACTTGAATTAATTAATTATGTGACAATCGATTGATTCTGAATATAATTATCAAGTAATAAAATAGCTCTTGTAATGATTAAGAAACTTTTTTTACATCTTAAAAGCTATTATAGCGATTTCTAGATAAATAAAATTAAAGCTGTAATGCCACTTTCTTAATTTAAACGCAACTTTCAGTTAATGATTTTCGCATTCCGCAGGTGTAATAAGGGATCTTTCTGGGAGTTATACTCTCTGCATAGTATTTATAAATTTTGTGACGGCAATCACCATAATAATGTGGCTCACAGAATTTACGATTAAACGTATTAAGAGACGAAGAAAGCTGTCTTTCAGTCTACAATTGGAGCAAGATATTAAGAAAGTTGAATCTCGGTGATAGCTACTGATTTAGGGCGAATACAGTTAAATTATTGAAAAATTATTTTTTAATAATCGTACTTGCACTATTGTAAAAATGTACAACTAGCCAAATAACAATTAGCTGTGCTAATTGACTGTAATTATTAAAGCTCAAAAGTATTGAGAAGTTACAATAAAAAAATAACAGTTTTATAAACACCTTTGTTTTATTTGGCTGAACATTTTTCTTTTAAAAATATTAATTAATCCAAAATCTTCTTTAATTTATTCAAAACGCTTATATATGATATTCTTTCTACACGAAACAATTATTTTAATTAGTATGAAAATTCACTGCTCATCTAAAATGAAAAGCGTCATATACACCAAAGTCTCAAAACCACTCTCCCATAAAATTGAAGCTCTCACGAAACTAAACTAGATTAGATACAAATTCAATCTAACAAAAAAAATATAATTCATTCCAGCAAGGTAACTTTTACCTTAATCCTCATCTAGTCCA
>JAPYZB010001123.1:0-18725 GCA_030522745.1 Eupelmus kiefferi | reverse complement strand
TACTATAATGAAGAATCCACCGCACCATGGTTTAAAAATACACTAAAACCAAGGAAATACATCACCACCATCAACCGGTTAAGGGCAAACCATTACTCTTTAGGAGAAAGCTTATTTAGGAAAAATTTAATTAACGACCCATCTTGTCCATGCGGCTGCGAAATCCAAGACATTGACCATATAATATGGGAATGCCCAAGACATCAAACCGAAAGAACTTTAATCTTAAAACTAAAAAGAGTCAAAAAATATCCTATACAACAGTAGAAGAAATATTAAAAGAACCATCTAAGTGAATTCTTAAAATCATGCTCTTTAAACATTTAATTTTTACCAGACACAGCAACGAATCAATATTCAAAAGAACGTCACAACTCCCAATAGATATCACTACTTAATATCAGCAGAATCATATGCCACCTGGTCATGGCCTAAGTTCAACTATGTTCAAAAGGCCAAAACAATCATAAAGATAAAGATATGTGTATGCGTGATTAGTCGTTGTACTTCAACAGTGTTTTTTGTCTTGATGCCAAACTTAATGGTATCGAACATATACATTATATGAAAAGAGAACAGATGGAAAAAGCTAACACTGAAAAACTAAATCTGGGTACGAACAAAAAGAAAGAGTATTCTCGAAAATAAATAAAGAAGTATATAATAATGCGTTCAAACCCTCTAGGTAATAAGACTCAGCAAAAAAATAATTACCGTATGTCGTACGGTGACATAAATTATCTGGAAAAAAACAGAGCAATATTATATTTCTTCAGAGGAAGTAGAGGAATTCAAACATATACAAATTCAATGCATTCTGTATCAAGACAACCTAAATATAAAGATACAATAGTAGTAGATGATATAGTTTTTATATTTAATTGCAAATGCGATTCTGCCCTCCAACATAGTGAAATGTTTCCACACTACAGAGTAACATGTGCAGTAGGCTTAACGTGTTCAGCAAGATTAGAAAATTTTGAAAAAGAGATCTACAAAAGAAGCAAGAATGCATCTACTGAGATGTTCACAAAAGCAAGTGCAATGCTAGTTAGATACTATTATTATACTAATAATACATGCAATTCTGTATATCTAAGTAGTGCAACATAGATGACTTATCGTAATTTTTTTAGTTGTAAGTTATTTAGTTCATAAATTGTTAGTTTATATCGAACCAGACCAGTGAACAAGAAACTTTCCTCTGCTAAGTTACTGATATTTATGTGCAATCTTTACTTTATTGTAAATTATTGTAAATTTCTACTCTGATTAAATAAATAAATAGTTAAAAATTCTTATCAGTTACGAAATGATCAGTTGCGACTTTTATAAAGACCTGGCAACCTTGTTAGGTAAAATAATAGTACTAGACTACAGCACATTAATAGGATTTAAGACTGATACCTCAATTATGGCAGTAGTCAATAGGATCACCTAGAAAGTGTTTATCTGGAAACATGAAATCAAGGCATTTAAATATCAGGTCTTGCGACGATAAAGGCAATTGATGAGTCACGGAAAACGTTCATGAATGTAATGCCTGTAAAGGTCAGTTACTGCAGCTTTAAATTAAAAAAGTTTAGGATTTTACTGAAAACCAAACAGGCGTAGCCTTGATCTAACAAAGGGAAGATCAGCAGGATTAATTTGGACATAATTTTGTTGCCATTTATGCCAATTCTAATGCAATCACATAAAGAACCAGAGCGTTACTGAAATTGCAACGGCGAAAGCAAGTTATTTTTTTCGAAATAGCTTAGTATCTGGGCTCTAAGTAACTTGTCAAAAATCTTAGCGAGATGTGAAAGATTAGCTGATATTTTCTATTTATAAGAGACGCGGTATTTTATTTAGAGGAACAATGAAGGAGCGTTTCCAGGCTGTGGGATAACTATCACTCGAAGTCGAATGATTAAAAAGGTTGATAATATATAAATAGAGTGAGCTACAACCTTTAGTTCGACAATTAAACGAGAAAATTTGCATAATAATTGTTGAGAACATCTGCCAAAAAATATTTGGTTAGATTCGTTGAACTACCTATATAGTATATAATTTATATTTTACATATTATTTTAGATTTAGTAAAACATATTTTTAATGTTCATTACGATTAGATTGATTTTGATTTGAAACGACTATTACGATTTGTCACTAACTCTCTCGTTAATGAAATTTAAATCAGCAATTGCAGTTAGACCCTGCAATTCTCTTAAATTATTGACTTGAACGTTAACACGTGATCAACATGTCTAACGCAAGCTCCAATTTTGTCGCAAACTCCACCTCCATGTCAGATCTAATGAATGTGTTGCAAAATAAAACGTTTTTATAGGGTTATAGTGATTTTAATGAATCGTTCACAAATGTAGCTTATAAAAGATTCACGAAGATCTTTCTTTTAAATACGATTGCCTAAAGTGCTGATATCGAGCCGATTTAATTCAAGCAGCTTTGAATTCCATTTTAAACTTTGAACAGTGATACGCCCGAATAGCACCCATCGCTTAAAGCTATACTTCGCAGCCAAATATCAAGATTTGGTGTCCCACAAAATCGATAATCATAATAAATAGAAATAGCGATTTGCACATATTTTCTTTTCAAGTTCGGAAAACAAATAGCAGTATCTTTATAGTAACCATTACAGTGACCAAGCTTAATCGTTAATTCTATCAAAAAGTCAAGAAACAGAGGCCAGAACAATACTTAAAAAAGGGAAGAATGAGACTCTTTAAAAACAAGAGCTTAGTATGTTGAGGTTCGAGAAGCATTTTCACGATTTTACACCGGACTTTGATGAAACTAAAGAACTAAAATTTGATATTTAATATTATCATCTCTGGTAATCGGCTGATAAATTTGCGAAAATCGAATCAGTCGACTTCTACGTTGCTTCAATGGCAAGACCGCTCCTTAAATCTCTACACTATTCTAAGAATATCTCTAATGGAACTATGATAATGCATTGGAAAGTCATCAGTGTAGAATAATACTTTTTATCCCAATGCCGGAAAATGCTCCAGTATGATTAATATTATTTTGTAGCATTTAATTAACAAAACTTGTATTTTTGACCCATTCAAGACCAGAAGATATTTATCAGACGGAAGTCGGAAAAATTGAAATACAGTTTTCCAGCTCATGTTCAGAAAAACATATTTTTCAAATTCACATGGACTCAGAAAGACGAATTAATTAACTTATAAACTGCAAAAAATTTTTGTAGCAATATTAAATGGAAAATACAAATTGTGAATAAATGACTATATATTTAATAATTAAATAATTAGGATGTTAAAAAAATCTTACAGAATAATATTCTAAATAATACTGCAAAATCAATTAATTAATTTTATTCTGTGATAAAACTTTTCAATTAATATAAAAAAGCACGTTTTAAATCATTTTTACCACAGTAGATATTATGTAAGGTCCTTCTTTAGTATACTTAATTAAATAGTTATCTGAATATTCTTCTTCCCTCAAGGTTTTTTACTTCACATTATGCATTTTTATTTAATTTAAACATTTCTTATACTCTTATTACTAATTCTAGCAAAAACTTCAATAATCAGAGTAGTCTCTTCGCGAAAATTTTTTTATTTTCAACTTATGAATACTCGAGACTGTAAGTTACCTTATACGTCAAAAGAATAAGCGGATTAATTAATGAGGCAACGCTGATTTACAATGAACCATTGATTCATCTGCCCTCGCTATTTCCTCTCTTATGTTGTTCTTTCCACAAGATAGAACGGCAAATAATAAAAAGAAAAATAAAGCTGAGCAGATGAGTGATTGCAGCACATTTGCTCGGTGCAACTTCAATATTATCGAGTGCTCGACATTACACATGACATTACTCAGTAATTTATTGCTCAGAAATTCTAGCACATTTCTGATTCGGCAATGCAGCGTAACGAACTCTTATGCTCGCGCCGCGATTGTAAAACTCGCGCCCATCAAATCTCGCTCTTCTCCTTGCGTTCGATTTGTCGCATAATACAAGCGTAGGTGCATCATTGAAGACGAAATCGGCTCTCGTTTGTCGTTTGATTGATTCGGGCTCTGCTCGTGAGAAAAAAAAACGAGAATATGTACAGGTGGTGCATGAGAGAAAACTAGAGAGAGGGAGGTATGAGCGATGACGCGTTTGCGGTTGTCGAAGAGCTGATAAATTCCAAGGCGTAACTTGATTTACGATCCTCGCGACTACGCGACGAGCCTTCGGGGAGATTTTCGCAAGGGATCTCGCTGCGAGAACCAGTTCTCTTCTTTCTTAACTTCTTCCTCGTCTTCTTCCGTTGCTCGGAATCGTTTCATGTACTTTTATCGGTGCCTGCCGAGAGGTGCCGGGTATAATTATACCCCAGCCCGACGACAGGTTCGGCCGAGCTTTTATAAGCCGCGCAGCGGCCCTGAATTATCGGCGGATCGTATCTCTGTATACGTAATTATCGGTGCTTGGCTCGGTCAAGATGCACGATGATTATTACGTAACGACGATTTACCGAAATTGATTAAGCAAAAAGTCAAGAGCGAACAAGGTGATAAAACCGGCGAAATAAGAAGCCGCGGCAGGTGGATCTCTTTCTCTCTCCTCCCCTATCTCTTTTTCTCTCTCTCTCTGCCCCGAGGTGGTATGCGCACTTTTACGAGCTTATCCGAAGGGATATCTAAGGTATATTACAGCGTGTTTTGTGTTGAATACATTAAAAATGACGGCGGCGTAAAGGGTTCTGGTTATCGCATTATTTATGGAGCTGTAGTTTTAAAAGGATTTGAAAAGTAAGGCTGATCATGCCTGATAGTACTTGTTTAATTGAAGAAATTGCGATATGCATCGTGCTTTTAAAATAATGTGGGAAGATTTTCATTTTTATGTAACAGCTGGCTAAAAATATTTTTTCATTTTATTTTTCGAAAAGAACATTTTTCAAGATAAAAAATGAAGTCAGAACTTTTCTCTTGTTTGTATGAAAATAGCAAACTTCTTCTCGGATGCAGATTTTATGATTTATTATAATTACTTGCTCGAAAAAGTAAAGCAAGAATGTTTTTAACAACTATATTAGAAAGTCAAGTGTTTTTAAAACAATATGTTTCTTTAGGATGCACGGTAACTTTTTTAATAAGATTATCTTGCAAAGCAGCAATTGGAAAGTCTTTTAATAGGATCTGTTGACGAAACAAGGCAATGTTTGCTCGAAACCCTGCGCGAAACGCATTAACCGTCTACTGTTATTGGAAACTACAGTACAGGTACACAGAACTATCGGGAAACAGGACGATGAAGAATTTGGAGAGGGTGGTTTGTTGTCTGTAATAGCAGAATGGCAATTGCACTCGACTGACGTTAAATTGTCCCCGGCGAGTGCGCGCTATTATTATTTTGATTGTGCTCGAATCTACCGTTTTTGGATTAAAAATACTTTTTGACCTGAACAGAGTTGTATTCGAATCGACTTTTCATTAAAAAACTACATGCTATTTGTCTGTGTTAATTAGTTTCTGTCATTAATAAAGAAAAATCAGCTTTTAGATTCACATGTATTGTGTTATATATAAAACTATATTAACTCTTGTGATATTTTATTTAAACTGATTTGAATATAAAAAAGTAATGCACAAATTCATAACTTAACTGAAAATTTTAAATTTAATATTATTCTCAGTATATAATTAGTATCAAATCGATAAATCATTATTTATCGGCATGAATATTGCACTCATTTTAAAATGAGAGTATTTACCCTGTATTTAATAACGTTTTACCGTTTATGGTCTCGATTCGACCACTCTAATAGACTATACACAGAATGCGGTTCAGTGCGTTAAGCTTCCTCTCCGAGCGGTTTCATTAGGAAACGCAGCATAGCAATTATTAATAATATTATGTTACAGTGTAAAATTGCACGGCTAATGGAAGGCTACTGACTAGTATTTGTGAATAAAAATATATGGTTTTAAAATAACCCAAATGAACCGAGGATTATTATAGAATCATTAGGGCGGTTGTATTTTATTATTACGATGGGAATTTTTGGAATCATTTTATGGCTTTATAAATCTTTTTTATTACGGTTGCTTTTTATTAGAAATAAAGTTTTTTAAAGTACTAATTTTCTTGCTTTTTTTGGATGACATTAAAATGCTTTTATTCTATACAAACGTTCACGCACTTAAAATTATAATGAATACATATTTTTAGTCTTCATTTTAAAAGACAGAATTCTCTCATGCAATTTTTGATATATTGTATTTTATGATTTAAATTACAGGTAGGCTATTATTTACTCAAGTAATTAAAAAGGAGTTACTCAAACCCTGCATCTCCGGACTTAAATGCTGCATTAAATGCAGTTTTTTGATAGCGAATAATGAGTCTTTGAAACCGTAAATCATCCTAATTGATCTTGGTTTTTGAGTTAATTGATAATAAATAAAAACATCTGAAATTAAGTGCTTTACAATTTAGTAATATAACATAATTGAAAATGCAAAAATGGAAAAGATATTTTTTAATTGAAGGTTTGTTATAAGTAGTAATTTTCAACAAGTTACAATATGCCTCAAATTGTAGGTTGCATTTTTTTAAATGCAGACGTAATTTTTTCGTGGAAAACATTCATTTTGTAGTATTTTCATACCCGTAATATTCTTTTGACTTTTATCAAATCACAAATTGTAAACTGGACATTTTTACAATCTTTTGAATAAATAATTTTAATAAATATTGCGTCAATAAAACATAATTTTAATTACATAAATCTAAACATTTCATTAACTACTTAAAAAGTTTAATAATTACACGATGTATTTAATTTGAATCGCAAATAAATATTATAACTTGAATTTGTATTAAAATCTGATAGAGTTGCAGTTGAAAATTTAAACAGAGCTAAATTCGAAGCAGTCCACTTAAAATAATCTAAAACCTAAACTCCAGGAATTACAATACATCCATTTAGTAACCTTGGCAAGCCGCACCCCAGAGTCAGGAAAAAACGTGAAGCACAAGTAAGTGAACGACAGGCGCTCCGTGGAAAATAGCGCTGCAAAATGCTCCCGCGAGCGCGCGGTCATTCTCATAGCGGCTCCCGTGCCTATCGTAACAACACCTCACGTGCATAATACACATCCGCGCGGGCGCGCCACGCGAAGGCGGCCGCGCATAAAAAGAGAAAAAAGCCTCGGCGTCGGCGGCGGCACGAATGACTAAATCAAAATCGCCGCGCGGCGATCGAAAGCCGATTAAGCCTGCGCGGGGGCGATGCAGTTATTACTCCACGGGGGGTCTGAGCGCGAGAAAACCTCTTTTAGGGAGGCTTACAGCATGCAAGAAAAAGCAGCCTGGCAATTCTCGGGCTAGCGGGTGTGTGTGTGTGTGTGGGAGCTGCACGTAATAGCTCTCAGCGGCTATTACCGCGCGGGTTACAACATACACACACGTAGAGCTGGCGTGACCCGATCGTTTCGAGAGAGGCGGGAGCCGCGCGCACGTAGCTTCGATTACCGAGCCGCACGAGGGCCGAGGATTCCCGATACCTTCGGATTCGAGACGATATATCCCGGCGTTACTCGGCGATATTATATTTTGTATCACGGCAAGTACGTATGCAGAGTGCGATATTGTAGCCTAGTGCCGATGATGATTCAGCTGCGCGCAGCAGCCAGCAGGTTTAACGCTCGGACGCGTGAATAGGAGGATTACGCGCCTCTGCTCTCTCTCTCTCTCTCTCTCTCTCTATCTCCCTCTAGCTCGCTCTTTCGCTATATCGATGCCTCTCCGATGTTATATCGCATTAGGTGGATTCGTTATTTTTACTGGGAGATGAGAGTGTAAGCATCGACAAGGGTACGGATATATGAATGCGTTGGTATGTTTATTTTTTCGGGGTGTATAATGCGTGACTTGGTATTGAATGTTTTCTATGGGAAGTCGACGGCTTGGGTGGAGGCGGTGAAAATAATTGATTTATGCCGGCGGAATGAGAAAAATAATAATCTGCTTATGATGAATGAATGAATTAATTTTGATTCACGTAAACAAGTTACTAACGGATAACGGTAAAGCAACTTTGGATGTTTAATTCAATTTAAGAAGATTTTCCTTCAACTTTTATTTTAAAATGATCTATTAGCTAATTCAAATTAATATTTTCTGCATTTTAAATAATTTTGCACTAACAAGTAATAATAATTTAATAATAACAAGTCTCTGTATAGTAGTGAATTTCCTTTTCTCATAAAGCCAGCAGATTTTTACAAAACTCCAGAAATAGTTTTCTCATATTGAAGGTACAATCCATTATTCACTAGTTTCATTCTTTTAATTATATAACGATAAAATGAATTCGATATTTTGGATTCTCTTGAATAATTAGTAAGAACTGTCAATTTCAAACATACATGCAGTCAACGATCATATTTAATCCCAGATTTACTTTATCTCAATTTACTTTTGATCTTATTTTCTGATTTCTTTCTGCAGATTTCTAGATATATTCAGAGGGTCTTTAGAATAACCCAGCTAAATCAAGACAAAACACAGGGCTGCAAATCAGTTCGTTCGCGGCAGTCCACTCGAAAGATCCTCAGAACGAATTAGAGTCAGCAATTTGTCAACGTTTATTGGATATTTATCGATAAATAATTAATTAAATATATTAAAAAGGAAGTTATTATTATTTGGCTTCCTACATTTCCAAAAAATCAAAGATATTTATTTTCACTGCAAAATTGTCTGTTATATAACTGTCTATAAAGCCCTTTGCATACACCCATTATCAATCATTTGAAACTTATTTCCTCAGCCAATGTACAGCTGTTCATTAACAGAAACTGTACACTTAAAATTCAGCATATACCTTCTCAGATTACGCAATGTTTTGAATATCGAATATCAGAGTCCCGCGCGCCAATGAAATTTTTTACATCTGCTCAATCACCGAAACACACGCGCGCACCTCTCAATTCGAAAAACGCACTCTTTTTTTCATCAAAGTTTTTTTCATATCACCCGGCGTATCGGATTCCCAACGCGTCAAACCTAAAAAACAACGATTCGCGGAATCCTTATTAAATATCAAATGCAGGGCGAGTGTAATCAATTTGTTTGAAAAAATTTTTCCGCGCGGCATCGGATTACCAGAGAGCGTATTTCCACGCGCTCGCGCGCGCCTGCAACGGATACCTGGCGGCCTTTCTTTATTTTTACTCTTATACGCGCAGTGTACATGTCGCTGAGCGCCGAGACCGCAGGCATATCAATATACCGATAAAAAAGGACAAAACGGCCAGGTATATAAACTCGTACTTCGGCTATCTCTCAGTCTCACGTTTGCGCCTTGCGGACAGGCTTAGCGCCCATATTCCTACCTGGCAATTGGCTTATACGGACTCGCTTTCGTGGCTCTCGGCTGGGGCCAGCTCGCGAAACTATGCGCCCTAACGGTCTGATGTTGGCTTAAATTCGCGCGCACTTTGCTAGCTGCACGTAAGCCTTGCTGGTCATTCACTTGCCGCACAATAGTGTGTCTGTGTGCTCGAACGTGTAGATGCACGGCATTCTGGCTATTTAGGACGCGAAAGCTTGCCGAGCTTTCGAGGGCTCGATCCTCAGGGCTCGCAATTATGTATCGGCAGATGCCCTTTGACATTTCCAGCTCCACGCGGGATTAGCCGGGCACAAAGAGTTGCGCGCATGCATGTAGGTTAGTAGGAGCGAAGCAAAGTGTAAGGTTGCCGTTAGCGCTCGAGGCTTTGCTTTTGTGTGTATTAAAAGCCGAGAGAGAGAGCTTGCGGGGCCAGGGGTTGGGCGGCACACGCAGAGGGAAAATGAATCTGACAAGATAGCATCGTTACTGCATTATGGATCAAACGAGCTGGGCGCGGGCGAGAGCCCTCAAATCCGGCAAAATCCTCGACTATACGAGGATATACACGAGCTGCAGCGGCGCTGTGTTATATACGCAGCCGGCTGCGCCTATATTTATACACGCGCACTCGGGCTGAAATAAGCCCTTATCGGCGCGGCGCGAGCAGCTAATCACGATGCGTAATTTGACGCGCTGGTTAGAAACTTTTGTCAGCCGGCGCCGTGATGCGCATATACCGGATATTAAGCATGATTGAGAGAGCAATCGGAACTTTCGGCGCGTTAATCGAGAGCCGCCTCGACTTTTTAAGCCTGCTTCTGCAATCCCGGCCGGCTTTCGCGGTGTATAACGGAATTACGTCTGTCAGCCGCAGTCGCGAGCCGGGGAAACGGAGCGTTAATATTTACCGCGCTGCGTATACATCATTGGGGCGTCTAACGAGCCGCATGAACGATCGAAAATCAAAGGATCCTGACTGCTCAATCACGCGTGCCGGGGGCGCCTTGAATGCACGCCTGGGCTTCTTTGGCCGCTAGTCGATTTATTAAATTTCCCAGAAATAATAAATCACCTCCCATCGTTCAGCAGCGCTGCAGCAGCGCGCGCCGCCGTGATATATTTTCATAAGACAGAAAAGTTGGAGCCCGCGCGGTGATTTAGCGCGCCGGGCTGGCTTTTAAAACATAGATACGCTCGTCCGGGCAGAAAAAGATCAAGTTGTTTCGATCGCGCGTGAGTCGGGAAAAAGATTGGGCTGCGGAGTGCTCTTCTTTCTTGCAACGATACGCCTGGGAGCGATGACGCTGCTGGAATTGCCGGCGTACTGTCCGTGAGGATTGGACCAGAGCGCGTCCATTAACAAGTCTGCTGCAAGGGGGGATAGTCTCTATTGTCGGGGATGGTATTTCGCCGAGCGAAGAATTTTCGGATGATAATAGATTCGGGAGCGCGAGACGATTTGATTAAGTGGCCGGTGGGGAGGAGGCTTTCGGCAGAGCGCTGATGTTTGGAGGCTGGGCAATCATTGGTTAGTGATTATGTTTGGAAAAATTTTGACGGGGTTGGGAAGGTTTTGACCTAGATACCATTAGTTCTGTGAACATGCTAATTCGGATTCTTGTTTGGTGTTTTTTTTTTCTCTGTATACGGTAAGAAAAATCGTTTTCCCGCGGTGCACTACCTTCCGGTATTACTCAACTTTGGAGCGGAGAACGAATTGTTTTGCTCCGAGTTAATAGCTTGGCAAATTCGCAGAACTCGTTTAAATCAAAGGCGCGCGGCGTCGTAAACGTATCTTCATACTTTAATGTTCGCTCGTGTTTGTGTGTGTGTATATGGTTAGTTTTACGTCGCCGTCGTTTCTCTTTGATGAAACGCACTCGAATCGCTAGTGCTGGCAATGTACTGACCTAAACGAGAGAAATCTGTTTATACGGTTTTACTTTGCTTCGCGGTCTAATATTGAACGTTATTTGGCTGTCTCTTGCATTTGACTTACGCGGAAAGCCAATATTACCTATATATGATCATTTGAAATTAAACCAACGTGAAAGGCACGTTCCTGCTTCGCTACTAGATATATTTGACTAGTCCTATTTTACTTACATCAAAAATATTACCTCAATGCGATTAGTTTTTTTAATTAAGTTTTACACATAAACAGAGAAACAATTTCCCATAGATATAAATGACAATTTGCGTGTTTTCTGAAGCGCAACCAGCGGCAAGAACGAAAATCGACAGTACATACCATACGCTCCCAGCGCGATTTTCCTTAGAACAACGAGAGAAGCCAGCAGGGCGAAAGGCACGAAGAGAGCAAAGGACAGAATAAAGGGGCGGAAGGACGTGCGCGCCATATTCCCCGGTATACCTCCCGCGTACATGAAAATCATAATTCCCGGAGGTGGATGTGTCGCGACGGCAGCAGTGGTGGGGTGGCTTAACGCGCATATACATATATACACCATCAACGCTCCTGAAATTGGAAACCATATCGCCCAGGATATACAGATTATTATGCCATTAGAACATAATGGGGAAGAGGTGGGTACCGACGCCGGCAAGTGGATTTCGCAGTCGAGTCCTCGAGGCTGCGCTGCAGCGAGCTAGCTCTACGCGGGCCCGCTGCGAGTATGATGGAATAAGAGCGCAGAGGCGGGGGCGATTCCAAGCCGCGCGCGCGGCGTGTATAAACAAGAATATTGTGAATTTAATTAAAGTGAGGGGAGGGTGCTGAGCTGCCTGGCGATGCGGTTCGCTAACGTTTTCTCCGTAAGAGAATTGAAAAAGACAATAGAGGAGAAGCTCGCTCGGGAAGTTATTAGAAGTTATTTGATGTTTTTCTGGAAGAGGCTAAGAGTCGGACTTTTAATATAATTGTTTGGATTTGAGTTTTTCTCTCTTTCAGTGTTTTTACGTTGACCTAAGTATAATTAGGTTTTTGAAATAAAATTTTTATTAAAACAGTTACAGACGTTGGGAGATTGACTTGATGAATTACAAAAAGTCATAGAGTAGACAAACTTATAAAAAAAAAAGCAATAAAAATAAAAAAAGTTTTATTATTATTGCATTTACATAGAATTTCCTCTGTCCCTCGCTTGTATGCCAAGTTCATTAGACGGATTTATTGCAAAAGACTGGATTTTGAAAAAAAAAGCAAACGACTTTTCCATGAACTTGATGAGTCTTCCAATCAGCGCGCGACCTCCGCGCGGCGCACGGCCAACAACGCAATCCCGTAAACGCTTATGCAAATCGCGCCTTCAAACAAAGACCGAACTTATTGAATTCTCTAAAAACCTTCATATTCCGCTAGCCATAAAAATGGCAATTTAATTACTCCCGGCTCTCTAAAATTACAAAAGTTATAAAACCTTTGAAAGTCCAGGCAGATCAGCCGTAGCTCTCTTTTATTTCGGCCGCGCGCTCTCGGAGAGAGAGAGAGAGAGAGAGTCGAGAGGCGAAGAAAACAGGTGGGCGTGGCGCGGGGGCAGCTAAAGGGAAGGCCCCATAGAGCTGGAAACCGAAGGACGAGAGAGCGAGAGAGCTATCTTAGCCGAAGAGAGACGGAGATTTTTAAGAGGCGCGTGTTCGAGTGCTGCTCGGAGCAAAGGCCGCATCCTCTGTGAAAGTGCGAACGAGCGCGGCCGTAAAACTGTCTTACAAATAGGTGTTAAGCCGGCCGGGCTGTTAAATAAGGAAGAGGCAGCGCGCGCGCTCGCGCCGGCAGGAAGAGCCGGGGGAGACAAAGTGGTTTTCGGACAAAGTGGAAACACGAGGGAAGGAGGAAGATAAAGAGCGAGAGAGAGAAAGAGACGCGCGGATCCGGCGCCGCTGCGTTTGTTTGAGCTGCCCTCGGGCGCCTCTTCTTCGTCTTCTTTATTCGCCGAGGCGCGCTCTTTTCTCTTTCTGCGCGAAATATGAAAATATGTTTTTCGCGCGCTGCAGCGAGGAAAGAGAGAGGATTTTGCCGCGGCGCGGGTTCTGCCTTGGCGGGCGGAGAAAACAAGGCAATAAGGAAGTAAAGCGATCTCTGAATCGATTTCGATTGCTACTACTGACGTAGTCGCTCCTTTTTCCTCTGCGCTTCTTGCTTTCCTCTGCTTTTCTCAGGCAGCCCTCCTTCTTTTTGCTTTATAAAATATGATTATTGGATTTTATGCGCATGGCGCCGGCATTGCATTCTCAGATTTTAAATTAAATGATTTTATGATGGTGAAAAGATTTTTAAGGTGCTGGAGAATGTATTCATGGACGGCCTATTGTCGATGGTTCATAGGAGTTGAAATTAATTATTTATTTCGTGATATTACTTATGCAGTGTATATCGTGCAAT
Source organism: Eupelmus kiefferi (assembly GCA_030522745.1). Classification (NCBI taxonomy): domain Eukaryota; kingdom Metazoa; phylum Arthropoda; class Insecta; order Hymenoptera; family Eupelmidae; genus Eupelmus; species Eupelmus kiefferi. The sequence goes on along the minus strand of JAPYZB010001123.1, from coordinate 4,997 downwards.
ATATTACTTATGTAAGCTCTTTCAATTAGAATGAGTCATTAGCTCGTGCATTATATTACTGGAGCTACCAATATCTATACCTTGAAACACTTACATTCAACCTAAATAATGTAGTTTCATTCAATAAATATGCTAATGCAAAAGAAAGATGTTATCACAGTATAATATGACAAGACATTTTAGACAGACTTGTCGTATCAAAACATGCGTAACCGAAACGAAATTGATAAATCATTATAGATACTTTATGCTTCTTATTTCACAGTCATTAGAATGAGCATAGGTAGTCTGAACACATCGCGATAGAGCAGAATCGAAGAAGCCGAAACAATAAAATTCAATTAACATGTACGTAGATGTAATCTGAAGAATTTCAAATTACCAGCCTGTCGAACGAGATTAACAAGAAAATGATACAAATTAGATAATTAAAATGAATTAGTTCATTATTCCGTCAGCAGATAACAAGCGTTAAAATACAGTACGTAACTTTCCCGATCGTTTGAAATTGATGCCTCGCCTACTTTTTTTTCAAATATTATTATTTCCTTTCGTAACGCTCGATAATGACGGATGTGCACGCCGCTATCATTATGAAATTTTTATTATTGTGTGAAACAGGTATACTCACAGGCTGACGATTGTATTGCCGTGAGCCTCGGGATTCGTCTGGTAATGCCGTGAGTGGCAAGAAGTAATCAGGTTTTAATGGCGAAAGAGATATCTTTCGTTAGGTAATAATAGGCGAGTCCGTTAATTTCCTTTAAAGATTTTTCAAGGACCGCTTGTTTACATTACAAACAGAGAATTGAAAGAGCGGATTGTTGAGCGATAGTTCTGAAAATATTTACCGACGTGGAGAGTTTTTTTTTAAATGTGATACGTGAATTATTTGGAATGTTTCCTAATGTGAAAGGTAATATGAAACTGAAAGCGATGAATTTTTACTTTTGTGTAAATTTTTTATAGCAGTAGTCGAGACTGTTTTATTCAAATAAATCTTGTGTAATGTAATTAGTTGAAAGATTCTTTCAGCAGTTTATAATATTTATGTATATATTTGTTTGTACTTAATCGATACAGTAATAAATTATATCTATATCTGTCTATTTATTTATAAGTTAATAAACTTCAAATTTAACAATTAAATGTTTACCGATTAAAATTTAATATTATAAGGCAAATTTAACTTATAATTAGTTCTCTAACTACACCTATAAGGCTCCAAGTTTTCCATCGACTTTATTTTCAATTTTCACCCTACAATATAAGTAACATAACAAACTTGCCCGAAGTAACCGACACCTAGCCAAATCAATCACTATAATAAAGCAATTAAACAGCCGAAACTGATCAGAACTTTAAATACCATCCCATTATATAGCGATGAAATTCTAGCTAGCTCTCAAATCTCAACGCGCCATCAAGCCTCGGCTTGACATCATAATGTTTGCGAGTTAGCGCATTAAGCGAATCCTTATATAACCCGGCAGCTCGACTCATAATTAAGCCATACAAACGGGCTCGCGCTTTCGGGCGCGCGTGTAATTTGATGCATCTCCGCTGCCATTTGACATGTTCGCTCTGATATTCGTCGCGGCCGATACATCGCTTTGCCAATTTTCCGCGAGTATCTCGATTAATCGCGACTACGACAACCCACGGCCCCCATCAGCGTTAATGACGTCCGTTATGCGTTATATCACGAAAACAGCGCGAGGGCTGGATAAAAAAACGAGGACGCGCACGCGGCTGTTTGAAAGTTTTAATGAAATAATTTGCGCGAGCTTTTTATTTTTCTCTTTTATCATTCCCGAGGCATCGGTAATTGCAAATAAAACGATGCCGGGGGGATGGAAAATAAAGCAGAGCACCTATAAAAGCAGCGTACGTACGCCCCGGCGTTTTACCATCTCTGTCCCTCCTTTTCAATATTCCAGCCATAGAAAATCGAGGAAAGCGAGAGAGCACACGTAGACTCTCCTTTTTTTTATCACGTGGACGCGACCGCGCGGCTGCGTATTATCGGTCGTCCTCGTCGCTGCAGACAGACACATATGCGCGAGAGTTTGAGAAAATCGGGGCCGCGCGTGGAATGCGCGCTGAATGACGCGGTGAAATCTCGTCCGAAAGAGTGAGAGAGCCGCGGCACGTGAATGTCCACGTCTGTCCCGCTCGCTCGTTTTCCTTTGAAGAACGAGCTGAAAAGGATCCTCTTTTCTCTGCGAGCGAGCGCGTGAGCTCTCTTTCTCTCTGTGATGCCGGCGACGTGCGCGGATGCTCTGTCTGCATGTGTGTCGGGTGTAGAGAGCGGATCGATCGTTTCGGACGAGAGTGCTGGGGAATGATCGTAAAAATTAGAGTCCGCAGCTTTATTTGCTGAGTATTAGATGTTTTTCTGGGGGAGGATGTGTGTCAGCGTGGTTGGAGGTGAGTTAGCTCGGATGATGGTTTTTTTTATTATATAGTGGTGTTGAGGAGCCAGGTGTCGGATTCAACCAAGCATGGAGATGGATTTGTTTTTGGTTACGAGGTTTCGTTTTTTGAGAGGTACAATTTGTAAAGTTTGCTTGTCACCTTTTTATGTAGATTTTGCGAGATTGAATAATTTAGCAAATATTACTTTTTGCATTTTTACAGAAACAAGTTATGTTTGGTGAAACATAAAAATGCTGAGAAAATCAAGATTGTAGCAGTTAATTTATCAAGCCGAGTCTGCTACTTAACACCTAATAATTTTCTTACCGTAATTACTGCTAATAATTGTCATTCCAGATGATCTATCCTCCGAGTAATTACTCCTAATCTATTTCCATCGATATTAATTGCCAGCGTAAAATATTCAAATGAATTCAAAATATTCAAAGAATAATAAAATCCCAGAGGCTATAATCGAAAAACCGCATCCGCCCGTTTCGCGCGCGAACCAATACATAATTACGGCGCAAGTAGTGTGAGGCTGGAACCGGTTCGACGGAAAATTCTCCAACCCAGCATCCACGAACCAAAACGCTCAAATTAAAAAAAATGCCCCGAACGCATCAAGCGATCATCGAAAAAGAATACCTCGCATCGCGATTTCCGCGCAGCTTTATATATATACACTCGTCCTGCGCGAGTTGCAGAGCCAGCGAATAACGCAAAATTGGGTTCTGAAAAGCGCGCGCGCGAGAGCGAGAAACTCAATTACGATGGCTCTGTGCAAGCGCAGGCTCTCTTTTTGCTTGCTATCTCGAGAGCCTGGAGTTTTGAAAGCGCGCAGGAGGAAGCCAGTCGAGCCGCGGATATTATTGCCCGCTAACTACAGAGAAACGTTAAGAATATCGCGCACCAGCGCGACGATCATTACAGTCGTTACTGTATCGTCTGGCGTGTTGTTAGGATAATTAGATTCAGGACGCTGGGGCGCGAGCTTCGCTCTCTCTCTGCGCGTATTACGACGAGAGGGAGAGAGCAAAAATTGTGACGCGCCTCTGTAATTTTGCCGGGGCCCGAGAGTCTTTATAGAAGCGCTCTTTATCTTCCGTTCCTCCTTTTCTGCCTCTTCTTCTGCCGCTGCCGGCTTCTCCCGATATGCGCTTCTCTTATTTCACTTTTCTTCGGCCGGCGCGCTCCTCTACGTATGGGAGGCTCATTCCGCTGCATTACGCTAATTTGCCTATTTTCATGTATAAGGGCCGATGCGAGAGGGGAAATATTCGAAGGGCTTGTTAGCATTCTTTTGCGTTAAATAAATTGTTTATCTTTTTTTTACCAAGCTGTTCTGGGACAGTATTTTCAAGTTTTCTTCTCGCAATTCCGCGTAAGGTAAATATTTACTTTAAAAAAAATATTATTTCCATTTAGCGCTTAATGAAACGGCCGCATAATTCAAACATAAAAAATAATTGGAACGGAGCTTTCCACACAAAATTAAATAAACCACGCAAGCTCAACGACATAAAATCCAATCCCCCAATCCTAATACTAAATTTAATTCCAGCTCGCCCGCAATCCGCTAGAAACCAATATCATCAAAATCTTCGCAAACCCTGAGAAACATTGATGATTCAATCCGGCGTCGCAGGCAGCCAATTGGCGCCGGCTCCTCGTTCATTCAATCAATCGTCGGCATCGCGGCCGCGTTAAAGCACGCCAGCCTCGCGCGAGCATAGCCATACCTGAAAGCCCCAGACCCCCGCAACAGCCGCGTAAATGAATCAGTGCATCTTGCGCCGCTCGTATATATGCACAGGCTCGTATAGTCCGGGATTCCGGCGCAGCGACAACTGCGAAGGCTTAGGCAGAATCGCGCGACTGCGCGCCTCTACATATCACCTGTGTAGCCGCATATCCTCGAGAGGAGACTCACAGAGAGGATGGCTCAAAGCCCGGCCCCGAGCTTTAATCATTGATCAATGACGGCACCCGACAACGAGAGAGCCATTACGGTAATCAGGCCGCCATTGAAAATCCGTTGTCACGAGTTTCCGTCAATTATGAGGGCTGAGCCATTGTGCGTGCGCGATTTTCCCATGAGTATATGAAGGAGGGATGGAATCCAGACGGCGGAGGGACTTCAAAGAAGACGCGGATCGGCAATTAGGCACGTTAGCGCCCGGGGTTTCTCAGGCGTGAATCTTACAAGCGCGCGAGCGGGACTCTTTTTTTCGCGAGTGCGCGTATGAGCTCTGATCTTTTCTTATCCGCGAGCGCGCAGCCGTTTCCTTGTGGGTGGATGCAGCGAGTGAAAAGATATACGCGATGTTAAACGTGCCGTGAGACTTTAAGGACGTTAATTACGAGGCGCGCGTCAAAATAACGTTCGATTTCCGTGTGCTTGGGCTTACACGCGATTCCGAGCGGCATTCGAAGATAAGACGACATCGCCTGATAGCCCCGACTGTTCCGAGAGCGGCACTTTGGCGGCGCTCCGACAGGCAAATTGCTTTTTTTGCAGGTGTTTGGTTAGAATTAACGTCAATAAAATTTTACTGCTCAATTTCACCTCGAGCAGA
>JAPYZB010001122.1:0-17560 GCA_030522745.1 Eupelmus kiefferi | reverse complement strand
TTCCTTATATACCGCTTGTGTACTTGACCGTATATGCTTCGCTTCTTTTGCGGATTATTCCTAGTCAATCCACGTGGAGATCTTCAGGGCTGTGTGTGTGTATTTGTATTGACGGGTGATGGCTAGTAGCGTGAGATGTTTCTGTCTGTTTGTGTGCTTATATGTTTGCATTTTCGGTGAATTTTCATATGAAGGGTAAGCTTTTGAAACTGCATTTTATGTAAAAAGAATTCAGATTGTAAAAAGTTTTTTTTATTATAAAGTCAATAAAATTTGAATATTACAATTTTAATTTAAAAATTATTTGAATAATGATAGTAAAAAAAAGATTGCTCCATTCGTATAAATTTCAATAGGGTAACTTAATAAATTTCGAAGGCTATACAATTTGCAGTGCCAATTTAATTTCATATGCAAATTAAACGGCTAGTTTCTAATGGCGATTTGAAGCGGCAATTTTAAAATCAATAATTAACTAACCGCGCGCAGCCTCTAGAAGCCTGATGAATAATGTGAAGCTCGTAACAATCATAGCATAGATATATCACACGCTACTTTATTAGGCAACTTTGCGTATTTTGCTTCGGTAATAATTGCATGCTTAACGCTCGATTGCGAATCGCTGTATCCTGCGATGCAGCAAGTACCCTTCACTTCTCTATCTATCTATTTATTTATAAATTAGCTAGCTATTTTTCACGTTGAAAAAATCCCCGCTCGATTGACTAACGCCTGATAAACATTATAATCATTAATTACTATTTGACAGAGCGAAAAACTTCCGTTCTTTAACAAAAAAAAAATAAATAAATAAATAAATAAAATAAAATAAAATTGAACACACGTGCAGAAAAAATGAGAAAGTGTCAACCTTCGAGGCTCGCGCTATTATTCACGTCTTCTCCGCTCACTTTATCCGCGCAAACTTCTTCCATTAGAATTCACCTCTCTCACGGTCTGTCTATTCCATTTTCTCGTTCATGCGATTGTTCGTTAGTCAATAGCAGGGGGGAGCTTAATAATATCTGCGCGCGCGCGCGGAGGACTCTCAGCTTAAGATACGAACTTACCCATAATCTCTAGCCTTATTATCGGTATCTTATTCCACTTTGAAATTCCGTGTTGACGGGCTGCAAAAAACCTCGGGGGCTGATTGGAGCTTAATCTTCCTGGTCCATTGTGATGCCGAGCCGTCCAAAGTGCTTGGTACAATGTGAGAAGTAGGCTTTGTTCGGATTTTGAGCACTGCTCCCTGAAGCTTCACAATCGAGGGTTTTTAAATTACGAGGAGTTTGTGTAGTTGTACATGTTTTCAGGTTTTTATATTCTTTTTAGAAATAAAAGTATTCAGCAGCTACGCTATGCGTTAAGCAGTTAATTTTTTTTTTTAATAGATAAAAAACTTATAATGTTGATATTGATTACTCAATTTTAAATTATTTACCATGTATCTATATGATGTACAGAATAAAACAGTTTGTAAGCAATCTTCCATAATTTACAACGTAAGATAAGACACAAAACATATGTACCTTCCAAGACGCTCCGAAATTTAAATAAAACAACATGACTCTAAAAAAATAAATCCCATAATCTGGAAATTTTCCAAATATTTGATCAGCCCACCCCTGAAAGCTCTCAGCGTGCTAAACTCAAGTAAAATCACCCTCCCCGTATTACACATAACACGCACATAATGCTAAAACGACGCATCACCAGCAAGCCATTAAAAAGAGCTCGTTCACTGTTTCAGCTTGGGTTTTAGGCTGGTACATGTGTAAGATCGTGCCGTACATCCAGGGCGTCTCGGTGGCCGCCTCGGTCTACAGCCTAGTAGCAGTCTCGCTGGACAGGTAAGCTTTATGATCATACGTATATATATATATATATATATATATTTGCCGGTATGTAATATATAATGCAGCAGCGCCAGTGGGATAATGAAACGCGTCTTAACGACGTGCAGCCGTTGCGCACGCTCGCATTTAATGCCTGCCCGGCCAATCCGACTCGAACGAAACTGTCCTTTCGACTAGTAACGTTTCCCATAAATTTCCCTATTAGCGATCTGCACTTTTTCCCCGCTATTAATTCATGAGTAATGAGATTTTACGTTTTATTGCGATTTTAAATTAAATTAAAAGTAATCTATCTTAGTTCGAATCGAGGCTTTATTTCTTTTAATTGAACTGCCTGATTATTATGATAATTATTATGCGTTTTTTTTTGTTTCTCGGAATGTTTTAGTGTTGGTAAGTGTAATAAATTTAATTAAATGGCAATGAGAGATATCTTATGCCTGTAGAAACGTCAAATTTTGATTGTAATCTAGCAAAAATAGATTTATTTATCAAAAAATGGTATAATCATTTTCAATGTATAAACACTCAGTGTTACAAATGTAATTCATTGATCATATTTCCTTATTACATTTCGATTGCAATTCTTAAGTAGCACAACTTTATTCTAATACCTTGCTTTTATAAAATAAATATTCATAATAATTTTTTCTGGTCATTTACAAGTGAGATAAAGATAATAAAAAACTTATAAGACGCTGAATATTACGTACTTAAAGCAATAAAATTCCTACACTGTGCCCATATAGTTATAATCCAGGCGGAACGCCAACTTTTGCATAAACTTTTACTTGAAATATAGATAGCTATACTCGCGAAATCATAAAATGCAAACTGAGAAATGTAATCGAACGTAGTGGCTCGTAAAATTCAAATCAAACGAATAATTGAGACATTTATTTTTAATGCCAGCACACTTTTCATACAGATATTATGCATGGCTTAGAAAAAAAAGGAAATCCTCGCGCGACAAAACTTGCGCTAACAACTTGTTAACAATTAAAATCACTCGTATAAATCACAATATTCAAGACGGATGCCTTATATCTGTTGTTCTATTTTACGTCGCGCGCTACTAAGGTATTTTCTATATCAATCTAAAAAAAAAGTCAACTCATTAACGTTCAGCGTGGCTTTGATAGGTTAATATTTCAATTTAACGATAATTCCGGCAGTGCCGATTCGAGAGCGTCAATTATACACTCGTCCTCGGTGAGCGCGCTGAAGCTGACTTCTGTTATGTGCTCCCTGTGATGGACCGAATGGACGAACCATAAAATCTGCACTACTCGTTTCGCGACTGCGCGAGCACTCGACCTTCAAATCGGGCGTATGCTGGAAATGTAAACGTTTCCCGATGAAGTGTTGAAATAATGGAATGTTATTTATTGAAATTAAATGGGGAATTTGAATAAGTAATGTGTAATTATGAGGTGAAAAGCAATTAAATGGGAAATATATTTATGCTTATGACTATGTTTTAGCAAAAACTATTTCGTTAAACTTTTTTTTAATGTATATATACACGAACCATTAATAACTGGTATCCGTCAAAGAAAATTTAAATGAAAAATTAAAATTTATTGAAATTTTTGAAGCGTAATTAATTGTGATAAGTTGAAATGAATGATTTAAATTCCCGGAAAACAAGCACTATTTAAAAATAGTAAAATAAAAGCAAAAATCATTTAAGAATTTTAAACTATCCGTCGCGCTCGATTGAACCAGAATTTCACTCCAATAGAAATTCAACAGTTCCTGATACGCGTATTAAGTGCCGAATCACAGCGGAGCTGCTCCTTTGATCGATGCCATCTAAGCATGAGTAAGCTCGATCGCCATTTAAGATAAAGCGAGAACCATAATTCGTGGCTCTCGAGGACGCTTTGTCGCAAAATCGACGCAGTCATATCTGCCTCGTGGCCGAGACTAGCGCTCCCGAAATAAACGATCGAGATCGCGGGGGAGGAGGCTAAATTACCCTCGTTCGATTTCTCCATTCATTCGTCTTCTTTCTACGAGTGTCTTTTTTTTTAGATGGTGTGCAAGTGTATACCTTCCACCGACGCGTTTCTCGGGCTAATCAAAGTTTATGTTTTCATCTGGTTTGTTATGCTATAAAAGAGTATTAAATTTTTTCGAGAATGCAATCAAGAATTGAATAAATTAAATAGAGATAAATTTTGAAATGAAAATGGATAAAATGATTTTTTATGAAAAATTGATACTTATTCTATACAAAAATTGAGTATGAAAATTGTTTATAAATGTCTTTAATGATTTTACACAGTAGATTCAGAATTTTGACTGTAAAAGCCTAAATTTAAAAAAACAATTTGTAAAAAATATTGGATTATAATACTTTAAAAAAAATGTATTTATTTATTCATACTTTCTTTTCTTATATAAAAGATTATTTATTTTTTAAATCCTAATGTGGATAACTACGAAAAAAATGATTCATTATGAACACTTGAAATAAAAAGATACGCTATTATATATACCAATAATAAATTTTAAATATAATTAAATTATGTGTTTTAAGTTCTAATATATTTTAATAAAATAAAATTTAACATAAAAAAAAAATGATTCCGGCCAGGATCGAACTGGCGACCTTCTGCGTGTAAAGCAGACGTGATAACCGCTACACCACGGAACCACTTGATATATATATTGAATTTTGTTCACTACAACAGCATTCAAAAACGCATAAGCATTTAAAAATTAATGCTTAATACGCAAATTGTGTGTAAGTATTCTACAAATTTTCTGTGTAATTAAAACACAAAATTTGCTTCTAATTAACACTCATTTTGTATTAATTATATGTAATTTATAATCAAATTTTATTACGTAGTAAACTAAACTAAACAAAATTGTAAAATTATTTAAAAAATACATTTATTGTGTAAAATATGCTAGTGTGCAAAATTTGCATTTGATTTTTCTCGATCAAATTTAAACACAAAATGTGTTAAATTTTATCCGATTTTCATATGTGCACAGTGATGTTATTTGATTCAAAATATAAAATTTTCTTTTACAGTCAAATTTTAATTATAGTTTACTACAAAGTCCAATTCTCGAGTGTCAATGTGATTTTTGGAACCAAAATTTAAAAAATAATTTCTTTCATGTTAATTTCTTATAATCCATAATTCAAAGTATATACACCATTTAGTGTAGTTGAAGATGTATTTTTACTAATATTACATAATTATTCGGAACTGTTCAACTATAAATAAATAGGAATACAAGCATATTCCATAAATATAAACATATTATCATTGACATCTTTATATACACTTATATGCGTTCATTATTTTCGAGTCATTATTCAAATATAATAATAAACATGAAATTTACGTTTAAATTATATCTATATGTTACGGCACGCATTTAAATTCATACATTTTAAAGTTACCTATTACTATTATCCAACTTACATATTTTCTAATTCGGTAAAATTATATCTTGCCGTTTTCTTACAGAAATATATATAATTTGCAAACTTAAAAATATCATGCCTCTGTACTTAAAATGTTGTAATAGTACAATAATAAGCCTTCTCAACAAATTCACAAAACTTTTGATAATCTAATGCCTCATAAAAATATGTAACGTAAATCTTTTTCTACAGGAACAATATTAAAAAAAACTCTATTGTTAATCCCACTATCATAATTCATTCTCTCCACTATAACAATGGCCATTCGACGTCAAAACTTCATTCGCATTTGAAGTAGCCGCGCGCATTAGCGAATAATAGAATTGGCTCGATCAGCCGTTAAACAATTACTTTAATTACAACGAACCTCCCCCCACTAATTCCGCACTAAGCGAGACACCAGCAATTTTCCCCCTATATTAAGTTTCACATATCCACCACAAACCTCCTCCATACATATCAGAGCTAAGCTCATACATAACCCGCTGCACTTGTTCCTTGGCGAGAAAAATGATTACGTATCATGCTCGGCGATGCATATAGAGCGTCGCGCAGGGGACCAGCTGTAACCGTACTCGCGTCACGCGATACACCCCAGCCTTTTTCCCATTGTCCGATATCCAAATAAGGTTCCTGGATTCGGCTAGCACGTATATTTGCAGGCTGCAGAGACAGAGCCGCGATCGGAACTGTACGAAAGTCGAGAGCAAAAGCCGCATAGTTGCGCAACGGCCACGTGGCGGATCTTTTTCGCGCGCCCGGATTTTTGTAATTCGACGCCGCGCGGCTTTGAATTCTTATGCGCATGGGTTTCCGTGCGCGGTGTAGTTTGGCCGCAAGGCACCACGATTCTATCGGCGAGTATCGGCCGGAATAGAGCCGAGTTTCAATGACAAGTAACTCGAAGCTGCTTTTACGATTTCGAGCTTTCAAATGGCTTTTTACATGCTTGAGACAGGCGCTAGGGGATTGGTGAGGAGATCGTTAAGCCCGGGTGATTGGCTCCGTTGGCTGCGTGCTTCGGAATTACGTTTCTTGTATAGGTAATTAACGGGTAATTTGGGTGCGCACTTTTTTTTTGATTTTTTAGAAAGTATTTTTCCGGTTTTTATAAACGATGTATTTACGTATGTATTCAATATGTATAATTGAATGTATGTTTATATAGTATGTGTACGATTTATATAAGTAAAATTTTAAAAACTGTTGAATCTTTTTTTAGTTAGTTTTTTTATTGGCTTCAAGTTTTATTGTGACTTATGTTTACTTCTCACAAATATACTGCAATTAAATACTTGATATAGATTTTTAAAGAAACATTTGATCTCTTAATTTGGATCAAAGCAAAATAAAAATTTAAATTTAAAAATTTCTAACTGTTTCTTATATAAGCATAATTATACATCTGGATAAGATAAACTTATTAATATTATTTTATTATTTTACTTTCGTAAGAATTAGGAACTTTATCAAGTTACATAAAGTAATGTATCTGTGCGTATAGTATTACAAGTATATCAAATTATCTCATTGTTAGCAGATATCTAAAATTTTTTGATAATATAATAACTGTCGGTTGTGAAAATACAAAATGGATATAATTAATTTGACACTTTATTTAGAAAAATTTCTTAATTATAAATTGTTTTAACAAGGTAACTTTATTTAATCCTATTTTATAACTATTTAAATTTCTAATCAGTGAGTCTGACGCTGCAAATCAACAATATGTCAGAGCTATATGAATTTGCACATAATACGAACGCAAAGAATAAGAAATTTATTTATCTGATTCTTTACTTTTCTCCGTAATTGACTGACACACTTCTATAATGATTGTGTAGCATTTTTGATAAATATAAGGCATATTATAATAATTGACTGATTATAGTACATTCATTGAGCACCTAAGTTTGATCACAAAAGTTCATTATAAAACTGTTAATTACTAAAACTTTTTTTACGTATTAATACTCGCAGTGACTCCACCAACAATCACACCTTTAATCCCTATTTCACAATAAACCGTAACTTCCACCTTCTCCTCAAAACAATGAACCAACAAAAGCCCCACTCTCACCTGGCAATCGAAAAACCCGCCCGCGAAATCTCAAGCGCAGCTTTATCGAAAACTGGAGAAAAAGCTACATATCGACAAAGCCGTAAAAGCCAACGAGTTCACGTCAGGCTCGCTTTCCTTAGCAGCTCTCCACGTGTGTGTTCGCGGCGGGCTTGTCTCTAGTTCTCGAAACCAAGAGCATCAATTATGCGCGCTGCACGGGACTTGCACACACACACACACACACACACACACACACACACACACACACACACACAGCAACACACACTTACACACAGAGAGCTATCTAGGCTTCGCGATCGATTCGCGCGCCGCGCTCTAATCTCGGCCGGCGTACAACGTAATGAGCTGAGTAATCGGGCCCGCGGAATCGAACAGGTTTTTCGCCAAGCGCGCACCGGTCTGACACCAGCGGCGATTGTTCGCGTGTGGCTTTCTATATGTATATGCGCGCTAAGAGCTCCCGATTCATAAAAGTATATACGCCGAGTGCTTGTAATTGTGGCACGCGAGACCGATCGTCTCGCTCTCCATTTTCCCCCGTCATTATGCGCACTCGTGCATTTTTTCTGTACTGCTGCTCTGTGCGAGCTGATTTTTCGCGTGATCGAGCCGCCCAGTTTGAATAAAGGCAAATTATTGAGTCTGTAGGCAAAGTAACAGCTTTTTCGGGAGGCTGCAGCCGTGCGTTTGAGAGGTAACGTTACGAAAAGACTGGTTTAGAGACGTGATTCTGTAACGCGTAACGACGCATTCTAGTCGTGCCGCTGGAAGCAGATCATTAAGCTATTATTATGGATTCATTATTTTACATGCTCGCGAGAAGGAAAATCGTTGTATGGCTGAAAGAGTAATTCTCGCGCGCAAAAATGCGCAGTTTGGTAACGATTTTTCTTAAACAAAAACATTCGTTATTTACGACTAAAATGGATTTTCACTTTGGAAGCACGAAATACTGATTATCATAAAAAATGTATTTATACAAAGAAAAGTTATAAAAAATTAATGAGATAGCGAAATTTACTGGAGGCATATCTTAGAAATCGAAAATAGTGAAGTAAACGATACAGCGTGTAGCAATTGCCATTATTTCGCGAATAAAGAGTTCGTCATCGCCTATCCTTTGTTGGCAAATCTCTACATCGCTAACTGCAAAGATAGTCCTTATGGAAACAAACCTGATCGTTAGCGATCTTGAAATCCTGGGACGTTATGAAAAATTTAGATTTTAAACGGAAGTGTGTATGTAAATTAAAGTAAAGTGAAATGAAATATTAAATGAACTAATGATATTCAAAATATTATTAAAATTGCATTAATCGCCATGTTCTTACGTATTGTAATAATAAGTAGAAAATTATTATTAAATCAAATTTCAAGAAATAATTGTACTACTATCTTATTTTGAGAATCATCATTTTTTAAAACGTGTTAACTGAAAAGACTTAATTACTAATTTCTTAAGAACACGTTTAAAGCGATTTGTTAAGACTTGCATATTGGGTTTCGCAAACCCTTGATTTTCCGTAACATTTAAACCTCTGAGACTGTAATCATAACTATAACGATAATGCTATAGTTATAACTGAATATGGGGAGAGAATAGCAGAACAAGTTTGGTGCATGGGTAACTTTATATATTTACTGTGAATACAAGTGTTATTATTTTTGAGCACTTTTTATAAAAAGTGCTTTATATATCGTTTATTGTTTTTACTAATTGTTATTAATACACACATCGATACATGGCCATTACTTTTCTTAAAGTTTTCTCGTTGCGCTTTTTTTTGTTCTACTACTTCTTATTTACGCAGTAGGTGTAAACGAAATGTAAATATATGCTTATGTTTGAATTCTTACACGAATGTTTTCAATTGCTATTAATTCACGTATTAACGTAAGGAATATAATTCATATATTACAAAAACGGAAGGTATTTATAAGAGTAATGCAATCATTGCAAACTATTATAATAATTCGCAAGCGTCACAGTAACTTTTCAATCAGCATACCTAGCGTTAAGCAATGATCAATCTATAAAACTTTTTGTAATACAGTAATTATTTTTTTAAATTGTTGTTAAATTTCAAAGGAAGAAAAAAGAATGAAACTTTAAAACTACTAGATTGTGTAAGTTTTATGTAAGAAATATATATAATTTATTATTTCAAATTGCGAATATAGTAGAAACTGCACTGCGTAATCTTTACTTCCGGCGTTGTTTGTTAATATTATTTGGGGGAAATTATTTTATCTAAAATAATACCTTCAATTAGTTTATATATTCCATAAATTTAAATAACTTTCTTTTTAGTAATTCTAAGAAATAATTATATATACTGAATTTATCTTTTTATGAACACTACACTGAACGTGTAACCAAAAAATAAGAGCTTTAAATATAAATAAGTCTTATTTCGCATATAAGAGGCCTTTTTTGGTATAAGTAAGAGATTACAGTTTCATCAATTTATGAGAAAATTATTAGCATTACGCCGTTGAAATTATAATAAATGGCTTCTTATAATTGAAAAATTTTCATCATATTACAATATTTTTGCATTCTTTTTCAAAGCAAGTTCGTAGAGTTTTTAAGGTATTCTTTACAAAATATAACAATGTGAATCTTTAAATGGACAACTTAATGAAAAGCATATTTTACATTTTATACTCTTGTCTTAAATTACAACATTCTTACTCAAAAAAGGTTTCATGAAATTTATGTTTAAATACATTTTTTAGATTACAACCCTTATAAAAGAGATATTTTTTATAATTTTAGAGACAGCATAAATTTTCAAAAAATTTCTATAATTAAAATTTTTCTTTTTAAAATCATTTTTTATTAATTTTTATAAATTTTTAAAACGTTAACTTAAAAAATAGTACTGAAAACTATGTTTCCAAACTTTAGCTAAATGAAAACCTCTAAGCCAATGTTACTGACAATACCCAAACATCATTCTGTCATACTTCAGCAGCATTGTTAAAAAACCCAAAATCCAAAAAAACAAGAGAGAGAAAAAAACTTACGCAAAATCATCATCCTGGGTGGTCTATCACGCGTGCGGATCGCAGCGATCGGCCGAGCGCGACTCGCGCGCACAATATTTCGATTTCGAAACGCACAATTGCCGCGATTGTCAGGGAGCAAGAGCGCTTGGTGCCGGTGGTGGTGGAAAATCCGCGCGGCTCCATTGGCCCATCGATTTTCCCACCCCTGGGAAAAATTCGCGGCTGACTCAACGATTCTTCTTTCGCCGTCAGCCAGCTCTAGCGAGCGCGGCTCTAGTCACGTGATCCCGGGGCTTTTGGATTTTTAAAATTCGCGCCCCCCAGATATAAAACGGCAATGGCTGCACCGCGGCGCATACACAGCTTACCCAGCGCTCGTTCGGTCAGCCTCACTTCGCCGTCTCGCAAGCCTTTCCTTCGTTAGCAACATGTTCAAGCTGGTAAGTTCTCTTTGTGCGCCTCTATTGACACTCTTGCGGGCTTGCTTAATTAGTCTTAGGCGAATGGACCGCGTTCTATGTGTGCGCCGATGCATACATCGATTCGCTTCTTGCGCAAATTTCGCTGAGAATGTAGCGTGAGAAATTTTTACGCGCTACGGTCTACATGAAGCGTGTGTGTTCTTTAACGAGATTAAGATCGTGATTCAATAGATAAAGCTGTGCTGTTCGGTAACGTAAATTTTCTGGATAATATTCTTGGAAATGTTAAATTTTTTTTATCTAATGAGTTATTCTATGTCAGAAATGTAGAAAAATAATTTTAAAAGGTGTATTAATAACATTGTGTTAAAAAAGTAACAAATTTTGAAATTTATTCTTTTAATGAATCAAATTTTGTGAAAGTGAATTTTATTGTCTTTATCGAGCATTTTTTATAATTTATAACTAAATTCATAAATCATTATTTTAAATAATAACCAACATATTAAATAAAAAATAAAAATAAATAGCATAGTGCCAAAAATTAAATAAAACTCTAATTAAAAATTAAATTTATTGAATCGAAATATTTTTCCGACTAAAAATGTCAAAATATCAAAAAAACGTAAAAGCTTCACTGTACAACTTTAACCACTTGTCTAAAATAAAAATAAACCGAGCGTCAAGATGAAACGCGGATATCAGATTATGAAGCCTCCATATTCCCCGTCGCTCAAGCGGAAGTCGAGAGCGAGGCGCGACACGTATCCTTATAACTCGCTATGCAAAACTTCCGACTCGGCTGCGTAACACTATACTCGCCGTTTTCTCGAAAGTCAATACGTCTTCCGTATATCTGGACCTGTCCGCGCCGGCGCCGTCATTCTCTATATAATCGCGATGCGTGCCAGCGGCGCTTACGAGGTGACAAGTACCATTAAATCTTTATTAAGACGGCTTTTATACCTGTGATACGTGAAAACTGATCCGTCGCTACTTTGATATATTTCTAGACGCAGTGAAATATGTATTACGCCGTTTTGATTTTCATTTATGCGCGCGGCTTAATTTCGCCTTAGGGATATGTCGAATTACTCGGGAAGAATTTGTAATGGCCGCGATGTAATGAAAGTCGTATTAATTTATGCTTTATTAAATTTAGTCTGGATTACAAAAGTGAAAATTTACGGCGTTTCTAAAATTTTACGGCGCGCTAACGCGAATCGCTGCTGATTGGATATTTAATATCGATTTTTACGGTACTTTTAATCTTTGTTAATTAAATAAAGTTTGTTACAAATTTCCGAATAATTCAGTAACCGAACTTGGGATTTTAAATTCGAGATTAAATTTATGCACTTTATAATTAATTAGTTGGAAAAAGTACTTTTACTTCGGAACCCTGATCTTTTGGATAAATTAAGTTACCGATATTTTGGTATGCGAAGAGCTTGCTTTTTAACTTTTGCTTTCATCAAGAAACTTTTTCTAGGAGTATTCGCGGAAGTGCACATTTCAATCTTTTATTTTAATCTAAACCTTTGTTGACGGGCTTTTAAAGTTTAAAAAGTATTTGTCAATAATATTGCGGTATATTGTTTAAAAATTTAAAGTTGAGGCTGAAATTTTTCAGTAGTGTAATTTAAATTTAAGAATAAGAAAAGTTTCCGCAAAACTTTAATAGCATCGCTGTCTGAAATTGTGAAGTGTAATTAGTAAATCGTATACATATAAAAAGATTAAAAAATCAAATGTAAAGTAAAATTAAAAATTAATTTAAAATTATAATAAAAAGAGTATAAAATGCATTCGTTCATAAAAATAATGAATGACCGCAAAAATTAAATTTAAGCTAAAAATCCAATAGAATTTTTACGTATATTTAAAGTTTTTGGTCAATAGTTAAATTGTTTTTTCATTATTCGAGCAATCATCTATTTTTTAATAAGGTCTTAAAAAATTACAAAAAATATAATACTGAATTATTATTATAAAAGAAACTTATTTTTTGATTCAATAAAGCTTATTCAATAACAGACTGTTCAGACACATTAAATATACCGAGCGCGTAAGTAGATAGAGGTCGAGTATGGTAAGACGCGTTAATTCTACGTTAAGTCAATACCTACTTTGTCGGATTTACCTATAGAACTACTATCGTGTAAAATCTTCTTACACAAGCTTTTAATTAAGTAACGAAATGAATAAAAAAGTTTTGAGAATAGTCAAAAGTTAAAAACCGAAATTAAAGTTTGTATAGATAATTCCTTTTAATAAAATATATTAAAGAAACCGAACAAGCTTTAATTTAAACAAAAAACTATTAAGATGATGAATTTGAAGTTAATAGAAATGCACATTTAAGAAAGAAATAATTATCTCATATTCAAAAAATTTTGATTTTATTTTAATACTTTTATTTGGAGGTTTTGCTCAAGGACCGCATTAAATATATAACTCTAATATCCTTTTGCAATTATTCGTTAAGAAACTTTTTCATAAAGAAAAGCAAGTTTATTCAAAGATTGATAACAAATTCAAGATAAAAAAAATGAAAAATAAAACATTGTTAATAAAAAAGCCAGAATATTCATACAAATAATAGATTTTCAAGTTTTAAAAAAGCAACGTGGAAAAAATCGTTAAATAGCGAGACTCAAAAGTAAAAGCGAGAGCACAAACACGCCAACAAAACACCATTCGAAAAAGACGTAATGCAAGCCGCAAAGAAAACCTAAATAAAAAGAACCATATTCATAACACCTCTGAACCGATCAATCACAGGCTCTCTTCGCCGCCCTCGTGGCAGTAAGCAGCGCCGCCCCCGGCGGTCTCACCGGCCACATCGTCGACCACGGACTTGGCCACATCCACGCTCCCAACATCGTCTCCCACGGACCGTCCCACCACGTGAGCGTAGTGCACCAGCCCGTCGCCCACGCCCCCATCGCTCTGCACCACGCTCCAGTGATCGCTCACGCTCCAGTGATCTCTCACCACGCTCCTCTGATCGCCCACGAAGCCATCCACCACGAGTCCCTCCACGTGCCCCATCACCAGGGGCTCGCTCCCCACGTTCACGTCGAGCCGATCGTCACCAAGACCGTCCTGCCCGGACACGACCACTACGTGCCCCATCTCGTCCATGGCCATGGACTTCTCCATTGAGGCCCCACGGGAGCATTAAAAAGATGACAACTTTAAACGCTGCACCCCCCCTCACCGACTGGATGATATGCTGCTTATCGTATGATCGTTGAAAGAGAGATTTATCTTGGTTATTGCAGTCTTTTTTATAATTAACAAATCAAATTTATGAGTTGACCTATTGGCTGACCAACCTCACCGTCCCTCAGTCCGCTCATCGTTACTCTATCCTCCCAGTCCCTTTAACCAGTTCCGGAAAAAAGTTACCCCGATTACACCCAGCCCCTCACCTACTTCCAATCTCATGCTCCCACTCATTCTCTTACCCTTCGATCATCAAGCCGAAATGCTGATAAATTTTCAATAAATCTTTTAACTCGTCATCTGCATTTCATTACTTTCCTTTCCACTCGCGCTTACAATTTACATCTCGATGATTTATCGTACAAATTGCGCATCACTTAGATATACGAAAACAAACCAATTCAAATAAATAAACCGATCAAGTATTCTTTTAAATCGATTTGTCAAAAAACATTAGGTGTATCGCACCGTCGAACTTTTTCAAAACAAAAACACGCGTATTCCAAAGCACCTCTATCTCAGGCCGACGCCCATTCATCGGAAACAACAAAGTCCACGATTCAATTCAGCGAAAACGCTGTCGTCACAGCAGATTACACTAGCCTCCAAACAGCTGCAAACAGGTAAAGCAAAGAGAGCCCGAAGCGGCGAGGCAAAGTTACAACGGCGATAAGGAGCCTACAATTATTTTAGCATCGCTGCAGCGGGGGGCAGCAAGTCAAACGTGACCCGCGCGCGAAGTATCGACCCATCTGTCAGCGGGGCTCGAAAGGCGTTGGAAAGTCCGACTACACGTGTGCTATCGCGCCAGTCTGCGGTGCTCGTCCCGAAACTTTCGGAATACCAAAACTGCTGACCGCGGCCTTTCGACGACCGATCGGCCTCGTGTAATTCCTCTAAAGCAGTGTTTGATTGTTTTGTAGTTGGAAAAGCTGGATTTTGTGCTTTTTTTAATGGGCTGGTTATTATTATGGGCGTTTGTTGCTGGATAGGTGGAATTTTTAGTTTTTTAGATGATGTTGGTGAGAAACGATTAGTAAATTAAGTATCGAATGAATATTGTTATAGTTTTTTTTCAAGATTTTATTTGTATTTAAATTATGATTTAAATTCAGCACGTGTACCAAATGGAAAACATCAACGTTTTGAAAGGGATATAAAAAACTTCTTTTTACATTCGACCATCAGAACTTTATATTCTTCACTTCTATCAAAATCTTTATAATTCATACGAGAAAACTTTGGTTTTAATTTTAAATAGAAATGTTTGAAGCTTATATAAGAAAATACATTTTACTAGTAAAATATAAATTATAACGTCGTACTAAAAAATATTCACATTTTCCATAGAAAGTAAAACCTCGTGCATCTCAAAAAGTAAGCTGTATGCATTATCGACTTTTCATATTTCTATTATTTTCTTATTCAAACCGGACTACAGGAAAGTTCAAGAATTCATTTTTTCCGTTAAATTTTATTTTAAACATAGTATATATCTAATGCATAAGTAAAATGTGATACACGATTCCAATTACTTTAAAAAATATTATTTTTATAACGTATCATAAATATAAATACTTGTTATGAAAACTGTTAATATTATGCAAAAGAGTTAAATTCAAACTTATGCATTCTTTTACAAAAATGTTACTTTTACAAACACTAGCCGTTTAGAAAAGAAAATATTTTAAATACCTTGTAATTCTATGAAACTTGTTCATAGTGATTTACCGGTAACGTGGGCTGAGTTTTTACTCGCGTAGTTTAGAAAATAGAGACCGAAATAATTCATCGTCACAAAGATCGAAAACGTATAAATCAAAGCTAAATGAAATTTTCAATTTCCCCTTTACTTAAAAAAAAAAAAAAAAAAAAAAAAAAAAAAAAAAAAAAAAAAAAAAAAAAAAAAAAAAAAATAGTGTGAAATGGCCTCTTAAAACAAAGACAGGGTTCGAATGAGGAAACAGTGGACTTACCGAATCGCATAATCCGAGTCTTCAATGGCGTTAATTATTACGAAATCAGTCGGGCTGCAGTGGCAGCTGCCTCCTGTCCTCGAGGGACCAAAACTCGGGGACACCTTGGCGATTTTATCCTAATTAAACGATTAAGCTAATTGACGAACTTGCGCTTCCGCGAAGCTAGCTCGCGCTTTCGAAATTCTGGAGAGCTCACCTCCTGGCGGCCGAGCCTCTCCCTTGGCGCGCTTATACACTTTGGATTGTTTCAAACTTAAGCTTCTTAATAAGTTTCTAGCCAAGAGGAGACGAACTTTGTTTTCACTTTCTTTTCTGCCGAGAAGACGGGGCCTTCATAACGAGGATGAGATTGAAAAGTCGAGCGACTGTTAGCTTGTGTCTAGCCGGTGAATTTTGAATGTTATTATCGCTTCGCTGGTCGACTATGTAATGGCGCGGAAAATTTTGTTATTAAAAATTTTTTTCACGGATAGGAGATTTTTGTAATAACGGCAAGAAAATTAGGTAGAAAATGAGTGTGAAAAAAATCCGATATGATCTTTTTGGGGCAATATTGTCGAACGGAATTTTAGATTTCACTTTTTTTAAATTAAGTTAATGTTATTAATAAAATAAAAACACTTTTTGATCTGTCAATAATATGAATATATTATAGTTAATAGAAAAATTATACATAATTGTTACAAATCATTTCAAGTCAATAATTTAAAAATCAATTTGAAGAATTTTTCTACATCATTTTACGAGTGTAGCTACATTGATATTATTTTTCATTGCGAAAGTATCTTATCGTTACGTATATTTTACAAAAATTTTAACTTTCAAGAAAAAAAAGCTATATGTGGTTTAGAATTTAATTTTAAAATTTTTAAACTGTATCCGATTCTGTAACATTTCGGTATCTTTCTGATTTCCAAAAATCAAATATACCAACTTTAAAAAGTTCTATGGTATTTCCTCTTATATAAATCTCATGACACGTAGTTTACGTAAGTTGATTCATAGATTTTTGTAAGGTGTTGATACAAGAGGTGTGAAGTTGTTAATTTAAATCTCGATCATTCGTCCGAAAAATATCTTCCTGTAAAAATATCTATCATGATTTCAAAAATAAAATAACTAAAATTTATGCACTATTAATCAATATCTTTAAACTAACTTCTTTAAAATTTTACAATAATTTAACATAAGAACAACATCAAAATAAGTTTATGTTATTGAAATCTATCTTTTAATTATTCTAACTCAAATTATCTCAAAGCTCTTAAATTTTTTAGAATTTATAGAATATTTGTATCTCTTACCTTTTATGATAATAATGTTGAGTCAAAGTTGAAATTCAGCTCAACAGCTTATATCAACGGATAGATGGATCCAGGGTATCCATAGCCGTAGTATCTGGAGTAGTAAGGATACGAAGAATAGTAGGGATACAGGCTCGAGTAGTAAGGGTACTTGTAAGCGTAAGACGGATAGTGGACGACTGATGAGTACGAGTGCGCTGGTAAAATAACTGGCGCGTA
>JAPYZB010001121.1:363-16330 GCA_030522745.1 Eupelmus kiefferi | reverse complement strand
GTATGTAAATAAATGCAAGTGCTTATATACGTTTATGTTTTTTGTTCACAAATATATATAAATTTGCTTTTTTATACATTTTCGATTTCCGTTCGGGTAAAAATGAAAGAGTATATCTATAGGTATAAGTTGGGACGTCCGCATAACTAGCGCCACCTACAACAAATCACCCCGATTTTTGCTCCAAGTCGAATACATTTTCGATTTCCGTTCGGGTAGAAATGAAAGAGTATATCTATAGGTATAAGTTGGGACGCCCGCATAACTAGCGCCACCTACAACAAATCACCCCAATTTTTGCTCCAAGTCGAAAGCATTGCGTTGATTCTCCTGTACCTATACAGTCTCCGTGCGTGAAACCATCTTCATTTTTGATGGTTTGTGATAGATCTTTGATTTTCAAGTTCGTCAACAAAACAGTTTGAAAAGTGAATAAAAATTGGGTTTATTATCAATAGAAATTAAATATTTGTAACCGTGAGAACAATGAATATTGATTGACATGGAGAATCCGATTATAAAAAAGAATAATGAAGTGATCTCGTTACTAGAAATATCCAAAACAATTTTAAGTATTTTTATTTTAAAAATATGTACGTAAATATGTCTCTACGAAATTACGATCGCGACCGTAGACTAGGACGTACACTAGATTAGCTTCTCCGTTTTTAAAAGCTCCGCGCAGAGTACAGCACACTTCACACAGCACACCGCGCACGGAGCTTATATATAGTCATTCCATATTATGCGCTTTGCGCTACGCGGCTACGCCTCGTGCGCTAAGCTCCTTCTTTACTTTTAGAACAGTATGCTATAATTGGTTGTTTTGAAACAATTATTTAATCAATGACTTTGTCGGAGCCACGGTGGCTCAGTGGGTAGGGTCTCGGCCTTTCGTTCCGAAGGGCCGGGGTTCGAATCCCGGGAGGGCACCTCTGACCTTTTTTCATAAAAAGTTTATGTGCTTAAAATTAACAACGTGACTCTAGTGGTTCGGATTCCATTATAAGCTGTAGGTCCGGTTGGTTGGGGTGGTGACGTCCTCCGACCAACTATAGGCTTTTCGTTAAAAAAAAAAAAATTAAATCAAGTCCCTCTGGGCAAAAATTACATATGGATGGTGGTAAATCGGTGTCCCCTAGAGGGACTCACGGCTAATAAATGAAGAAGAAGAAGAAGAACGACTTTGTCTAAAAGTATAGAAGGGGCTTAGCGCACGAGGCGTAGCGCAAAACGCATAACGTGGAATGGCTCTAAGATGCGGAACGCCGAGGAACGGGGATCGACCATAAACTAAAATGTGACATAGAAATTTTAAGTGGGAGTTGCTACAGAATGGAAACAGGAGAACTTTTAACATCTATGTGGACATATATGTGTGGAAGTTATTTATTGTTTTCTTTAATGTTTATAGTGTTTTAATTAAATAAATAAATATAAGTTAATACGTCAAGAAAATAAAAAAAAGTTAATAATTAAACTCAAGAAAATAGTAATAAGTAGATAATTTTGTAAGTTAATTCTGAATGTACTATTACATTTAGGTTATTTTTTGATTATCTGCTGTAAAAATACACTGAAAAAAGTAATTAAAATTTGAAATATTTAATTTTTAGGTTACAACACAATGGAGGATTTTATAGCTACACGAGGTGCAAAAAACAAAATAAATGTTGACAAATTATATGAGGTAGTTACTTTCAAAAGTCACAAAAAATCTTCAAAATCAACTAGTGTATCCAAAAAAAATGAAAATCACATTTTACATAAATCTGAAAATGAAGATGATTCTGAAATTATGGAAGATAATGAACAGATAGATGAAAAAAGGAAGCAGGAATTAGAAATGAAACGATATAGATATGATGTTATAAAATTTGGAATGTCTGGTTTTGAAAAACAAAAAAACCGACAGGCTAAAGTAGCTCTAGCAATAAGTTTGGGTGCTCAACCACCAAAAAATAAAAGAAAAAATTATAAGAAAGTAATTGAACAAAGAAAAAGAGAAAAAATACAAGAACTGAAAAAGCAAAAATTTGCTTCCGGTTTTAATCCAAGTCAATTACTAAATAAAAATATAAAAAACAATAAATCGAAGTCAAATTTTAGAAAAGATAAAGAATCTAATGGAATTCTTGGAGTCTATGGGAAAGTTACAAAAAATAGTGATAAAATATCAGCTCAAAAAAAGCATAAAGGAAAGAGGTAGTTGAATCAAAACTGTGGCAATATTATTATCTTAATAAATAAATTTTTATATATGTACAATAAAGTAATATTTTTATAAAAATTCTTACATCTTTAATCTATATCCATTTTCTGTTTGTTTCCTTCTTCTAACGTATTTATATTTTTTACATTATCTGGCTTACTCGTTTCTTGTGTTAGTCTTTGCTTTTTCTTTAACTCTTCATCTACACGCCTTTTAGAAAAACGACAGAATTTAAAAGAAGGTAAAGATTTTAAGTCCCCACTCCATTTTTTCAGTATCTTACACTCTGCTGCATTTAAAATATTGGGTATTTCTAAAAATAAATTTATTATTGTCAAATATAAAATTTACTTTTACATATTTAAATTTTAAAAAACAATGAAAATATTTTTACCCAAACCACAACTTTCGTAATCATTCCTCTCTCGTTCTTTTGTCATTCGTATAACATCTTCACGACTAATATGCTGTTTACTTCTACTTTCTCCAATTGATCTTTTTATTTTGATTTGTTCCAATTCTTCATCGTTTCGAGATATATACCTTATTAAAATTATTTAGAAAAAATGATTACAATGATAAGTAATAATTATTTTAATTTAAATACTATAGGTTATATTTATATTATTATTATTTATATGCGAATATTTATAAAGTATGTATTCTTACTTTTCAATTAATTCAGCTGTTAATTCAACTGTATAGGGACAAATATTTGGATCCATATTTTTTTGTATCCACAGTAATTTATCGGCAACTATAGTTTGTTTTAACTTATTATCATGTTTAGCCTTTTCCTTCTTTGATTCTCTAGATAAAACAAAAAGTTAAAAGCTGTACTGAAATTGATTCAATAATTATTGAAATTTTAAAATCTATTTTAAAATATTTGTTTTAAAATTAATTACAAGATTGATATTTCTTTTCATAAATTAAAATATTTTGAATTTAAACTCTTAAAGTGCCTTAGAAAAATACTTTTTATTAAATTTTCTAATTTCAATTGCTATTTTCCTTCAAGTATACGTAATAAAAGAAACTGAAGTTTTAATAATAATATGCTAAATCCTTAAAATGTGGTTACTATTTTTACTTATAAAAAAATATTACTTACTTTTTAACTTTTTTTACCGCAGCTATACATTTTCTACTTTTGGGATGCAGGAACTTGGATGATCCCTTAACAATTTCATCTTTTATTCCTTTACTAATCCGAGATGACTAAAATTAGTGGAAAGATTATTCGTTTCAAGTATCTCAAATAAGACGATTAAATATATAAATTTTCACTTACCATTTTCTTTGAATAATAATTTTATTTGAATTATTTATTTATTTGTTTTTTTTGTAACATACAAAGGCACTTATTTAGTATAAATGTATGTTTTAATGAATAAAAGCAAAAATAATACAAATAAAAATTTAACTTATTTTTATAAATATTAATCTATATAATACGTTTATTATGATGATAAAGTTAGATTGATTTAGATCATTCAATCGCACGTGTCAAATGAACTATTTACAATACATTTTAAGCCCGACATACGTAAAATCGGAATAAGGAATAAGCATAAGGCACGCTGTACTGCGCTGTTCCGTGCGCTGCATCTGCTCCTGCTGGAACGTTGAGTATAGACCATATAGATGTGGACAATGTGATGTTCCAATATGGTTCCGATCCGTTCTTCAGTAAAAATCAAAAATTAATTAGTTTTTAGATTAATACTTTTTATAAATCAACAATTTATGTGGGGACACTAATTTTCGAGCGCGGCATGTTTTGAACTTTTACTGAGGAATAGTAAACTTTCTATCAGAATAGATGTCAACGGATCGAAACGTTATTGCCTTATTGGAATGGCACATTGTCCACGGAATAGCGCAATTGGCCAAGTCACGGACAAAGTCACGTCACATTCACATTCACATGCACATCATATGGGATGAATATGAACCCAGCCTGACGTGAACAATGTGCGATGTGCCGTTCAAACGTGGTTCCGGTTCCGAAAGTTTACAGTTCTTCAGTAAAAATGAAAAATTGACTTTTAGTCATGTTCAAACATCATTCTTGCTAGAAAAAGCTATCTTTTCCCCTTGTTGCACGATAGTATATTTCATAACAATGAAGAGAAAGAATTGGCTAATCCATTTTACGAGGAAATTTATGATTTTATGGAAGAGTCTTCGTTCTTTCTCTTCGTGTTGCGTATATATACTATTTTTCGCTATAGCGAGTCCGAAACTATTAACTTTCCGTTCGAGGAACGGACGGGGTCATTTGCATCTATTATATAGCTTCTCTCTTTATAATAATTTAAATATAATATTAATAATTTAATTAAGTGCCATTGTTTATTTTCGAAATTTTCGAGGCAAGTTTCTACATAAAAAATCAGGAATTATGTCATAAAAGGTTTTAGAACAAATTTAATAAGAAAATTTTCAAAATAGTAAAGTTTTGTATAATAGTATGTAGTATGTTATATAATAATATGGCAGATAGGATAGTGACCCAGTGTATACATATTTCGATATTAGTGCGCAAAATAAGTCATTCTCGCTTCGCTCGGACGTCAAACTCGTACGCGTTAAAAAATATCTAAGTAACGAATATTATTTTTTGAAACAAGATGTTAGAAAATTGAAGTCTCATGCCTGTTGAACGTGTGTGAAATGTTATATTATTATCGTGTTATTAGCAACTATACCGAACTATTTGAAAATAGAATTTTTCATTACACGTGTTTTTACTATGCGTCTGATTACGATTTTATTTGAGTGTACGAAAAATGGGGGATTTCGCTAGCGTGAGTTATGAAAATAAATGTGTAAAATCAGCTATTTTACGTATGCAAAACAAAAACGTAATGGGACACAATACAAACATGCGTGATAAAATAGTACATTTCGATAGTAATGCCAGAAAGGGTGAAAAGGCGTGCGTAAAGCTCGTTTTCGTGCACGCTCGAAAAAACCGCGTGTGTCAAACTGAGCTTTACGCACGTCGTACGTGAAAAATAGCGTTCGATACTCGGGAAAGGAAATGATTTGAACCTCGAGCGAGCTTCTCACCCTCGCTTCGCTCGGGCGCAAACACCCGCACGAAGTTAAGATCAATTTCTCACACTTGTATCTCATGCCAAAATCTCTCATATGTTTGAAAAACATGTAAAAATATTGATTCTTTATTCCTTAAACTTCAATTACATATATTATCTAGCTTATATACTTCCAATAAAATATTTTCAAGCAATATTTATAAGAATTGAATTTTTTAATACTCCGTGCGCAAAGCTCGATTTCGCATGCTCGAACAACAAAGCATGTGTTCGTATAAAAAAATACGGTTCAATAAGTACATGAGCGAGGAAGTAATTTCAACTTCGGTTGGACGTTGAACTCAAATATGAAAATTTTTATATACCGAAAAATTTTCAATTTACTATTATTAATGATTCAAATTTTCAATATACAATAATCGGTAGTTTCTTATGAATCTCGATGTCTTCTTAAAAATAAATCGTACTAGTTATTCAAATCGATTAAACTTAAAGTTAATTGTAAGATAGGGCATTGTGATTGATTGACTATTATACAAATAAATTGCCAAATTCATTAGGATTCATTCATACATTATAAATAATTATATGAAAGTTAAGAAAATTTAAGAAAATTTAACTGATTACAAATAAAACTGATTCAAATCGATATAGCATAATTCGTATAGATTTGGATAAACGGAAAATTAAAAGTCTGTTAAATTTCAATCAACTATTATGTTGGAGTATCAAATGAATACCTTAGCTTACATTTCTATTCTCATTTTGGTAAAACTGTTCAGCTACAATTTTCCATTAGGATTTTTAATTAAATTAGAATCAAGAGTAAAAGAGATTTAAACAGATTTTATTAAAAAAATATATGTGTGTAGATATATGTGTTATGTGTGATATGTAATACACATTCACTACATAACTACATATAGAAACACATACACAAACATTACAAATATTAAATATTATACTTATATACTAATAGCATATTCACTCACATTTTTAAACGTACGTAAAAAGTTATCAGGCTTCATTACACATAGATTAATCAGCTTAATATCACGTGGTATGCGGCTTTTTATTTATTTTTTTTTTCGGAAGGCGAATGAAGTGAAATTAGATTAATATTAAAAATAGATATTTCGCGAAAAATGTCAAAACTGAGTTAAGCTAAATGACACCGCACTGCAGTGTTTACAATTTGTAACTAGTCATAATCAAAGATTTGATTTATTCATTACAAAACATAATATCCATGATAGTGATATACATGAATCATACAATAAAAAATTGTTTTTTAAATATTAATTTATGTTTAAAATACCTATACTATTCTCATAGTTTACTGATATTATTATACTAATTTATGTTGAAAACAGAATTTGATATTTGGATGCGGATTATTCAAATTCATGTATATTTAAGAAAAACAACTTAAGTGAATTTCCATTTCCAAGAAATACAATTATTTTTTATTCGATTTAATAAGTCATAAACTTTACTTATTTATTAAAATGATGTACAAATCAATTTAAAATTAAAACTTTTCGCCTTACCTTTTTATTGGCCAACATTAATAATTAGAGTAAATCATAAAGTTATATTTATATCAAATGATTTTTCAAAACTTAAAGTAATGCTTAAAAGTATAATTGATAAATAAAATATTTTTACATGAAGAATATATGATTATTAGTGGTTACAGTATGTGTTGATCAAAGTATTCATTAATTTATAATATTTATAATTTTTTTGTTCTAATAAGGCAAAAAATTTTAAATTAACCTTGATATTTACATCTTTTGACTATCAGAGATCAAACTTTAAGCATAACCTCATGTTTGCGAAAATGTCATAGGAACTTACATATGCTTCTTTAAATAAAGCATTTTTCACATTTTTATATTCTTCATTTGTTTGAAAAGAAAAATATAATTATTAAATCGAATGAATATATATATATATAATTACCAAAAACTACGTCTGTCACTACAATCGATTGCGATACCGATCGCTTCGCTTTTAAATTTAAAGAAGTACTTGTTTTTAAATCAAAATAACGAAGTAGCAAAAAATTTTAGTTAATAAAACCTGAAAAAATTAATTCTAAGAGCCACTTTATAAAATTTACGAATTTTCAATAAATTATGTTAGTTATTATTTAATTAATCTTATTTATCTTTTTATACAAAAAAATAGTTTAGAGTTTAAACGATGTTTAAAGTTTCTATTCAAATAAATATTGATAGAATTAATAAAAAAGTACCCTAAAGTGGCAAAATATATATTATGATTTAAATAAATATTTTAATAGACTAAATTATATTGAATTCTGTTATAAGCAAGTTAGCCATTTGTCTTATTGGTTTTCAAAGATTCAAAACGTAAGTGTAATCCATGCAAATTATTAAATAAAGCAATAAAAAAAACTCACATAAATACTTCCCAGTTGAGAAAGAAAAAAGAATAATTATGACGGTGTTTGAGACAAGAGATAGTGAGAGATGGAGGAGTACTGATTATCTATGAAACGCGACAGTGATTGAAAAATTAATTTTTTGCATGAAAATACCATTTGTTTTAGACTTTTGACCATTTAGTTTCGACTAGTCTTGCCAACAGTTTATGATCCCGATTGACATTCATAACATTTTACCTATATGATCGATAAAGTAATCAATAAGACGTAGATTGAATATTTCTGTTTTGTATAAAGTTGTTCTTTGTTGTTCTAGTGGACCTTTTCATGATTAAGAATTATAGTTGCTTCTCTCTCTTCTTGCGTCTGATCTTTGTCACCCCAACCCCAGAGTTCGTGGGTACCATCGCCAGTTCGTTCAACACGCTTTTGAATCATATCCCTAGAAACTGTCTTTAGATCGTAGGCCCATCCGATCTTTGAGAAAAAGTCTATGAAAGCTTTTGTGAAATTGAAGCTATAGTTGCCAAGCTCTGATGTTTTGTAGTCCCAAGGAAAGGTATGATGATAATTGTGCCAGCCTTCACCCAGGGCCATTATGGCAACTCCTTTATTTTCAGACGGATTTATGTATCTGCAATTAAATATTATGAAAATTAACTGTATAATTCGTTTTTATTCCACGATCTATTTTTGTTTGAACTTACTTATCATAAGGTTTATTGCCAAACAGATGAGCGGCAGAATTAACAAGCCATGTCATATTCAGTGTAAAAGCATACCGAAAAATAGTTGCGACGAAATAAGCGTTAAGCCATGTTTCATTCCAAAAATATACAGGTATCACCGTTGGAATGACAAAACAAACTAGAGGCATGAGGTAGAGATAATACCTAAAAAATTTTATTTATGGTTAAAATATTCTGAATTCAGTTAATATTAAAATATAAAGAATAGTCTATGCAATTATTAAACTACAAAAATTTTTAAAAGATAGTTAAAATGCATTTATCATAAATTTTATTATCAAAATTTATATGTAATTATTTATTTTTTTACATTTTGTGAAACAAAATTTGAATGTTTATACAAATAGATGCATTTAACTGCTTTTATCCTACGTAAAAAATAATTTAAAAAAAATCTCAAAATTAATTTTTGAAACAAGTAACCTTAATAAATAAATATATAATATAAAATTATAGAACTTCGTAGATATTGACGAATACTTAAAAACAAATGTCCCTTCCCATTGGGATTTATGTAATAAAGGATTACACAAATTTCAAGACTTAGTAGATAAGTTTAGATATTAACAAACGAGCGTATCTGATATTAAATATATAAATAAATAAACACTATTTTCTATGTGAATTAATTTGTCACAATAATGTAAAACGGTTTAATTTTGCGCATGCGTAAATATGCATAAAATACCTTTTTTGGAATCTGAGGATCGGGTCACTCTTCAAATCAGACAAATCAAGTCCTTTGCCTTTTTCTTTGATTTGAGGGTGTTTACGACAAAGCAACCAACCAACGTGAGAGAAGAAGAAACCTCTTGTCGCATTGTGAGGATCAGCGTCGGTTTCACTATATTTGTGATGCATCCTATGATCTCTTGCCCAATCAATTGCCGCATCCTGTAATAATTGTTTTATTACATTCTTTATATATGCTGTCTTAAAATTACGTATTACGTGAACTTCTTAAAAATACGTTTCATAGAATTTTGAATTTTAAAACACGACTTTTTGACAGATTTGTATGGATATGAATTCTCTAAAAGTGTTTCAAAAAATACTGATTACAACTTTTTACAGATCTGGTCAATGTTGTTATAATACATCAGGTCCAAAGTTACGATATATTTTATATTATTATTTTTAAAATATATTTTTTAGCATTTTTTTATAATTATTTACATTTAAAAACGCAATCAATCATTTCTGACCTGTAGAAGCTTATTTTTTTTATCAAGTTAACAATTAAGTAAATTAGCTTAATTACTTTTTAACAAAAATTACGTTTTGTTTTGCATTGATTATTCGAATTATAGTATAAAATTAAAGTTGCGCTTATGTAACTTTAAGAAGTTTTGTACATTTCTGAAAATGTACTTTTTTTACCTAATGTAACACTGGATGTAAGCGTGTTCTCCTTATATTTTAAATTAAAATACTTTAAAGCCTATTTATAATATGTTTTTTTCAAACAATTTATTCTACTATCACAAAGCTTTCTCAATAAAAAGCAAAAATGTAAGTATTAGTAAATTAAAAGAATTTTTAATTTTTTTCGTAATGTCAAAATTTTCTAATGTCAAAATTTTTTAATGTCAAAATTTATTAATCAGTTCATTAAATAAAATAGTTTACATAACTTTACTCATTACATCTTGCTACTCATACTTTTTAGTTTTTAAATTAAAAAACTATTATTTCTATGAAAATCTTAAATAAATAAAGAAAAAATAATGATAAATAAAAAGAAAATATTGGTATTACGTAATCAACGTTGACAGTAATTTTAAACCATAACTGAGTTGCATGTTAGAAATTTGTTACCTGGAAAGCAAGCGTATTGAGTACGGCTAGCAAAAGACGTAGCTGCCAAGTCGCCTTGTACGATCTGTGTGCCCACAGCCTGTGCGCACCTGCTGTGATTCCAATACCACTTGCTTGATACAACAATATCGCTGAAATCATACAGTTATTTTATGTCAATAAATTTTGCTCTTAAACTTTACTTAAAGTTTATTAAAAAAAAAAGGAAAAGCTAAAAAAATTTTCATGAAAATTATGTGAAGAAAATTACCAAAGACTGTAGTAGCTATCTTAGCCGACGTTAAAATAAGGTATGCGCCGTAAAGAGCTCCAACGTGAAGAAAAACAAAAATTATGACATTTCGCCAAACAATTTGTAGTCTGTATTCAGTATTTTGCTTATTCTGCTTATTTTCTAATTGTCGCTTTTGTAACTCTTCAATAGTTTCATCCTCAAAAAGGACACCGGTTGGTGCAGTCGTTATATTTGGTGCCATTGCAAATTAGCTGTAAAAACAAATATTATTACATAATATTTTATTATAATTTTATTGTAATATTGTTTTGAGATATATATAGTGTAATGTTTTTTCCAAAATTTATAATAAGATTTATCAGAATCAGAATTTATTTTTTTTTTCTGTTGAAAAATATTTAGGGAAGTATATTGTTTATTAAATATGAAATAATGAATATAATACTAAAAAGTAGAATGTATTTTTTTCAACACGTGCATGAAAAAGGCCCCTTTTTGTGCATCAGAAATGAATGGAAAGTTGAATATTTCTATGCCGCCTCTCAAAAATAGCCAAAATTTTGAATTAAAAATTTAGTAAAATTATTTTTAATAAATTTTTTTTTGAAAAAATTCGAAAATTTTGAATTTTTATTCTTTCAATATCGAAAATTTTAAACATTTTTTTGAAAAAATTCAAAAATTTCAAATTTTTTTTATTCGAAAATTTTGAAAATTTTTTTGAAAAAAACTCGAAAATTTAGAAAATTTTTTTAAAAAAACTCGAAAGCTTTTAATAAATTCAAAATTTTTGAAAAAATTTACTGTACAACCTATTACTGTACAACTTACGATTTCCCATCCCTTTTCTGTGCACAAATAAGGGCCTCTACATGCTCTTGTTAAAAAAAGCACAGTGTTTAACAAGGGAGGAAATGATTTTTTCAGACTCGGATAATTTTTTAAGCACTTGTGTCCGTCTCGGGCGCCGGAGGCGCCCTTGACTCTCACTCGTGCTCAAAAATCATCCTTGCTAGAAAAATCCAACTTTCCTCCCTAGTTTAACAATATATTATAAAGTATCAATAACATTAAATAGTACATTGTGCAACAAGGGGAGAAAATAAGCTTTTTCTAGCGAGGGTGATGTGAGTGCTGAAAACACCTTACCCGAGTCTGAAAAGGCCTTTCTTCCCACGTTATACACCGTATTTTTTCCAACGAGCGCAAGAAAGGCCCTTTTTTGCGCCTAAAATCGGGAGAGGGAATTGTGCATTTTGAGTCGTACACAACTCAATGGTAAATGTAAACAGGGCGAAAATGTGGATATTTCCGCCCTGTTTTATAAAATACGCTCGAAATGCTTAACTTTCTCTGCCAATTTTAGGCATGGAAAAGGGCCTATTTCTTGCGCGTGTTGGGAAAAAATAATTATAAACAGTTTTAATGCATAGTAATACATAAGAAGGATAATTAAATTAATCATAATTCGAAAACCTGCAAATTAAGGATGTTCCCTCCATATACATATTATGTATATATATACATGAAAAATAGTTTTATCAATGACATAAATTCTTTAAAAATAACTTTTAATGTAAGTGTGGTATCATGTACTATGTACAATAATATAAATATTTTCAATACTAAAGTCAAAAATGTAATTGTTAATTAACAAAATAAAAAACAACAATAAAAAGAAAAAAAAGAAAAATGAAGAGAAATATTTAAAAATTTGTTTGTAAAAAATAATTATTTAAAGATGGTGTAAAAATTTCAAACAATTTAGAAAGGTTTTCAAGAAGATACAGTGGTTTTAAAAAAACTCGTGTATTCTTATGGAGAAAAAGTTTACTATAGTCGGATTGAAGAAACTTTAATAATTTTTTTCTCATCAATAAGCTTTCTAAATGTTTTCAAATTTTAACACTAGCTAGTTTACATATTTTTTAATCTATATAAATTTTTTCAACGATTTCTGTCCATTTTGACTTAATAGAGGGAACACCCTTAAAGAGGTTGATAATTTAATAGCGTGTAAATTCTTTGAATTAAGCTTAAAATGCAGACATATGAAACAGAAATATTGCATAAATAAATATTAATTTCAGTTTGAATTACTACTCATTTTCACAGGTAATAACAAATGATTAAGAGGTATACGCACTAACGTAAATAAACAAGTTTGCTTTTCGAATACTACAACATTTGAAGTAGACAAAACTCGTCTGCTAGGATTGCTCAGCACGCCTTATTTCTGTACTTTTCACGCAGTTGAGTACATTTATAAAGTCGCTTCTAATATTTGTTTGTCAAAAAAATGACTTAAAATTTTGCAAAATGATACAGCCGAGTAAGAGGATATCCAGAATAATTATAGATATTATAATAAATGGTAGAAAAATAAGAGTGACGTAGATGCTAATTTATCTGTGCGTACATGCACGCATGTGTGAGTCAGTATAGGTGTCCGCTGTTATTTTATTACTATTTACTATTATTTCGATTCGAGAATCCCGACCAAAAGCGTTTTAAACGAATGCCATTGAACCTGGTTAATATTTACTACTTTGTCATATCTATTGCATATATGAAAACTTTCCTTTTACCCTGACCGGAATTAGTTCCATTAATTTGTATTATGTAAATTAATACCAGTGACACTGTCAAGGATAGAATCGTATATCCCATGAAGGTCACGAATTTAGCTAAAAATTTTGGAATTTTTTTAAGACACAAAAAATGAGTATAGGAGTTTAAAATTATTATGCACGCAAAATATAATAATTATATACTTTTATTGTTGACATAAGTTCTGAATAAAGTTTATGAAATCAAATTAAACTAAAGAAAAAAAGCTTTTATTTACTATTTTCAGAGTATATCAATTATGAAAACGTTTTTGATGAATATTTGTTCGACTTTTGAATTAATCACTTGTTCAATGCCAATATAAATATACTTAGAAAGTTTTATTTTGACTAGTTATACCTTTCTAAGACTATTGATCGGTCCTTAGATACAGATTTGTAGTGCCAATTTATAGAGCCTTTGATATTATCGTAATGCGTATTAAATCCATGCTTTAATCTCTTTTTACAAAATCAGAATTTTATAAAAATGCATTCACATTTTTTGTGAATAAAACTTCATTAATAACTCATCATTATTTCTTGTCGATAACATTTAACAGTTGGTTGCGTTAGGTAGCTAGTAAATAAGCCGATGTATTTTTATCAATTCAAAACCAATTTATATGACT
Organism: Eupelmus kiefferi; assembly: GCA_030522745.1. Taxonomy (NCBI): domain Eukaryota; kingdom Metazoa; phylum Arthropoda; class Insecta; order Hymenoptera; family Eupelmidae; genus Eupelmus; species Eupelmus kiefferi. The sequence goes on along the minus strand of JAPYZB010001121.1, from coordinate 2,597 downwards.
TTTTTTCTATCTATTGCTACTAAAAAAACTATTTCTAGTAAAAGTTAGATAAGAATCGAATAATTGAATAACTGAAAGAATCCAATATCCGAAAATTGTTAAAAATTTGAGTGAATAATGTAATTTTAAAAAAACTTAGAAATCTGTCTAAATAACTTTTTTAAAAGTAAAAATAAAACAACTATGAGTTAGATTGTTCTTTTACTGACACATGTCAAAGTGATAATAAAAATGATATGCAAGTGAAATGAACCAAATTCATATACTTTAAAAGTTATACAATTTAGAATGCTTGGCAAATGACTTAGCATGCTAAAAATAAATCACCAAAAAAATGATCACATCTAAGAATTTTATTAATAAATATGCATTAATATGCATAAATACGCTTTATTAACTAAAAAATTAAATTGAAAACGAGTTTACTCAGAATTTTATTAGTTCAACCTGCTAAAATGTTATTAAGGGTTTTATGATCGCGACATACGTAGATCATATTTAAAGATCCTGATAATTTTTCACTACTACAAAAAATGTATTTATTTATTTTTATCCTTACAAACTATTGTACTATTATGTTATAAAATATCTGTAAGTCTACTATGAGATCTACCCGCATAAAACATTATTCAAGAGACTTCATTAATTCTAAAGATTTACATAAATCCATTGACGGTTCATTCATTTTAAAATTTTCTGATGTATAAATAAATGTGTATTTATTTTTGTCTCATATCACAATACTTTATACTTAAAATTATCACCAATTAAATATTTTTAGCATTGTCGAATGTCACTCAGTCATTGTGTTTATACAGCTTTCACGTTTCGCATGATAAAGTGCGATACTGTTTCCTTTTTCTCACAAAATTTGCAAAAACATATAGAGACATTAGTATACACCGGTTGGTGTAGCTGTCCACCGGGTAATATTAGCCCATCTACTTGAATGTTTCTTTATGAAGTAAATAGGTACCTTAATGATTAATTCTATCTTTAAAAAAATAGCTAAGCTAGCACAATATTATCGATAAATATTATTATTAATATTATTATTTCGTTTTTTTTAATTATTTGCGATGTTTTTTATTCTGAGTGAAATATTGACTTCATCTGTGTGAAAATATCAATTTCTATTATTTTGAGAAAAGAGAACTGTTAAAAAGTAAAATAAAACTTTTTTTTGATGTTTGAACAAAATCAAATAAAATCTGAATTATATACTTTGATAGTATATAGAATATTTATTATTAAAATTCTTAAAATCTATAATCTTTTTTAATATTTCATTGTTATTATGCTGAGTCATTTTGTTAGCATTCTTGAGTAATGTAAGTTTTCGAGTTGTACATTCATTGAAATTCACTGAGCTCATTTAATCAATTTCCATTTGGCATTTATTTGCAAATTCTACCTCATTGAAATGACTTTAAGATTCAGAAATGCTTATAGAAGTGAATAAGTAATTTGGTTCATTGCAGTTACACATTATCAAAGACAGTAAGTTTTTTTACATGTTTCAATATACAACAAGGAGACTCATACACAGTTAAAAATTGTTCGTACTTCGTAAATCGTCAAAATTTACATAAATTTTACGTACATAAATAACGTAATAAATGCATTTTTTATGCGTGAAAATTTCGTATTTGAGTTAAGACGAAAAACTCGTCGGTTCGGAAAATACGAATTGCCATCATAGTCATCATAGTAATTTTTAATCAAAACCTGTAGATTCAAATAAAAATAGTGGTTCCAGACATACTATATCCAGACCTATCTTTTTGTTTACGAGGGTTTGACGGGATGTGAAAGGGTGAGGTAGAAATTTGCACAGAATATTAAACGGGAACCCAAAAATTAGGTTGTAAACATTCATTAAAGCAGTTGAGAAAAAATTTTTTATAAACATTTTTATGTTTTATATAAAGCTGAAGTCTCCCGTTTTTCAGAAAATTTGCGTTAACTGTGTTGAAAAATTATTTACTTTATAACGTCGGTAACCTAATTTTTGGGTTCCAGTATAATATTTTGTGCAAATTTCTACCTCACCCTTTCACATTGCCTTAAAGTCGTGTCTCATTGGTAAGAAAAAAAAATTAAGAGCATATAACGTATTATTTGCGTATGTTCATCTACACTGTTAGAAATGTTTTTAATCTTAATACATTATTAATACACATTATGAAACTAAATTTCAAATTTTTGTAAATGAATCAGATATTAATAGAAAT
>JAPYZB010001120.1:0-15775 GCA_030522745.1 Eupelmus kiefferi | reverse complement strand
TAATCCGTTGATTCTGTAGTGGTACTCTCAAGGAGCATTTTAAGCCCAACCTGATAAAAATTAATGAGCTGGTTGACTAGAAAACCCGTGGTAAGTGGGAAAAATAGTCAAAATTCAAGATTTCTAACGGTGAGCTGTATTAGAGACTTAGAGCACAATATAGATCACTTAAATGTGCAAAAATGATCTGTAATATGTATATAGAAAGTACTAAAATTTCATATTAATGAATGCTATGATATACTACTTTAAGAAGTAATAAATGTTTATTCATTTTCAGTGATTTCAACTCAGGCTGGTCCCCTTAATATGATCCTCGTAACAAAAAATGTTATTTTTAAGCTAACAATAACGAACTTTAAATTTTAATTTTCTTTGTGAATATAATCATTTAACACAATTTTAATACAGACTTATAAAACACTGTATCTTCTTTCGTAAGGATTTCGATATTCGTAGTAAACTATATTATAAGTAAGTATATAAAAAAAAAGGATAAACAGTACAGGAAATCAGATGGAGAAGCTTGTCATTTAAATGAATCCAAGCTTTCTGCTTCTTGTTTTACTGCTCCTATATATTAGCTTAATTTTACTATAATCCTAATATAGTAATTTTTAGAAAACTGTTTTTTCCATAATAACTATTTCGAAATTAAATACCAAATTATTATATTAGTATTCGCATTGCACATTCATACAAGACGATTTCTTGTCGACTTTAGCTTTAGCATCACGAGCTCTCAGCGAGATTAAGCACAATATATCGGCTTTTGATCGACTCAGTAGCAGCTTTAGCTCTCTCGTTATATCCGCGCAATTAAACGGCTAATTATTACTGGAGCAAGACTTTGCGCCAGATTTTCGCCTACTTCGGATTATCGGTAGAGCAAGTAACATAATATCTGTGAATTAGTATGTTTTTAGAGCTCATTTTGTTAAAACTCTTTGAGAATAAATTATTATTTTAATACAATGTTCCAATGTAATAATTATGGTTCTAATTTAATAAATTAAAATATTTGTGATGAATGTTATTAGCAAAGCAGTATTTTGATAATTTTTATTTCAAGGTGTACCTGAAGTTTCTAGAAGAGGCCCAGCACTCTGGGTCATGGAGTTTGTACAAACTTTGGAATACATTTTCAGATATCAAAATATAGAGAATACCGAAATTTCAGACTTATGTAAAACTATATAAAGCTATGAAAAAGTTATTGATATTCTTATATTATTTTAGGAAATATTGAAACAAATACTTTTTTCAAATCTTGTTCTTTCAGTCAAGAAAAATCTTGCTCGTAACTATAAATATATAAAATTAAAGTAACAGAAAAGAATTTCGATTTGCTTTTTATAGAATCAAAATATTCTATTTCCGTCAAATGTTGTAACACTTAAAGATAAACACAGAAAATGTGTCGAAACTGTACTCTCTAAAAGAAAAAGTGTGAACCAGCTCCAAATTCACACTTCACACCTTACGAGGTGTGAAATTAAAAATTCACACGTTACGAGGTGTTACCTCATAAGGTGTGAATTTTTAAATTGTTAGAAATTCACACCTTGTAAGGTGTGAATATATAAAAAATCACACTTCATAAGGTGTGAATTTAAAAATTCGTTGAAATTCACACCTCGTAAGGTGAGAAGTGTGAATTTGGAGCTGGATTCACACTTTTTCTTTTGGAGAGTATCTTCAATTTTGCTCTTATTTCGTATATTTTTTAATTTTTAACTATTAACTATTATAGTTTTCGAAAAAAAATTAAATTTTTATTCTTCAGAAAGCAAATTTGTTTTTTTTTTCTAATTTCTATATTCACTGATGACTACAAGATTCTTCTAGGCTCGATAAAAATAATTTGAAAGATCAAGAAGCGCGGTAGCGCCTCGAAGGCAAGTCTGTAGTGTTTACTTCAAGATTTATTTAAAAAAAGTTTAAAATTCCGGTTTTCTGCATATTTTGATATTTGTAAACATTTGATTCAAAGTTTGTGTCAAATCCATAAAGTAAAGGTCAGGATCTCTCCTAATTGGTGATTTTATTAAAGTATTCTCAAATTTTATTTACTGTCATATAATTGACATTGACGACCTTTTAGTTAAAAAATTTATGAGTACCCCACTTAAACTTTAATAAAGACGTCGCACCATCAATACATAATTTTTCATTCTAACTGACAATTTATTTATCATTTCATTATTAATGCTCTATTTGGGAACTCTAACTATTCTGAAAATTTAGATTTAATTTTAAACTTATCAAATTAATGCATGAACAAGCCTGAACTCAATAAATTGAGAAATGCCCTTCGCAGTACCAACTTACACTGAAGTTATTAATAGTTATCAATATTTTTTTTAACTTTAAATTACTAGGAATAATTAAATTTAATAATTATGTAATTAAGATTACTTTTTAAATAATAAAACAAGATTTATAGAGGAGGCTTGAAATGATATATATATATAAACTTCATTTTAACTTTCTTTGGCAATTTATTTTGTATATTTAAAATATATTTCTATGACTTCTAAATTAATTCAAATCGATTGCACACTATGTGTACTTCTCGTTCATCAAATGAAAACGGAACTAAGAATAACTCAAACCTCTATATAGGAGAGCCAGACAAACATTTTTCTTGTTCGCGCCCGCGCTCCGGTATTTATCGCTTATGAAAACTAATACCCTCTTCCATGAGTACCACGATACAACGAACTGTTTCTTTCCGTGCCGTGAATGCAACTTCATACGTTAAAATAAGCATACCAAACCTATCAAATTTAGGATTTTAACCGTCTTTAATATACCTCTTTTAACAAGCCAAACTCCTGGTGTTGTCCCGAAGCCAACGAACCTAGCGGACTCTGTATACACCTGCTCGTTTTCCCAGAATTTCCCTTCTAGGAACAGGCTCTAGGCCATAGGGGTACCTATGTACTAAACTCGACCTGAGAGTTTAAAGCGCTTTCTTTTGTAAAATATTATCGCATTAGTCAGAATATTAAAATAATTTAACCGGTTTCTTGTCTGGCTCCCCTTTACATTTGTGATATATTTTTACTAAACATCTCTATTTTTATTTTATATAACCTCTACTGAAAAAAGTATCTACTACTGAAATGAGAAATAATTATAAAAACTATTAATAGATTGGAATTGGCTTACCTTTAGAAGAAAAAGCTGTGTAAAGATAACGAAATAGGTATTATAAATTATATCTTGTATCTAAATCACAAAAAAAATCTGACTATAATAGGAATTAAAATAAATTACATTGACTTATTTCTTCTTAAAATTGAAACAAATGACCATTACAAATACAGTGGTTTTATGAATTCTCTTTTTTATTGACATTAAATTTTATAATCTACATCTATAATAGTTTCGATAAATTCAACTTAATTCTAAGTAGATCAGTATTTTAAATTAATTTTTTTATTAACGCTTATAAATCTCTTAATAAAAATAAAACCATCAGAAGGCATTGAAAAGTTTTTAGTAACACTCGCACTGCTAGATTCTGGCTAAAATGATATAAAGAAATGAAACTTATATTAAAACCGAACATAAGCTAGCGTGTGCGGACTCGAGCGTGAAAAGGCAATTAAAGCAGTTTCCAAAAGATCACGGGAATTTTTGAGACGAGCTAGAAAGCGAGAAATAGAGCCGCGAGGGACTCAGGCAAGTCGAAAAAACATGAAAGCCATAAGCTACTCTGTGCACGACCCACCCTCAACTTTCTCTCTCTCTCTCTCTCTCTCTCACTCTCTGCGCCGCCCAAGGATATATGCTGGACGCGTAGCGCACAACGCTTATAAACTTCGCTAGCTCGCGCTAGACTTCTGCACTTTCTCTTTGACTTTTCTTCTCACACCTTCCTCCCTTCAGCCTGTCTATGTATCAAGATTATTTATTTCGATGTGTGCTGCCCTTTTTGCGGAAAAAGACAGAATCCACTGTGAGGATCAATGCCTAGCGAGAAGGATAAATCACGTTCATAAATCAGGGAGTTTTAAAAATCGATGAAGCAAAATTATATTAATCAAAGTGACTTCTGGTCATGATGAAAAAAAAGTATTTTATTATACCATTTATTAAAAAATTTATAATAATCAATTTATGGAGTTTTCATAACTTAAAGACTGACAAGGGTACCAACATTTTAAAATTTTTATTTTAATGTTACTTAATTTAATGATATGGAATAAATTTGAGGCTAAGAAAATAGAATGAAATATTCGATATTTAAAGTTTAGTGTAAATATTATTAAAGTTACAGAAAATGCAAAAAATTTATAAATAAATCATTGAATAAATCAAAATTTTTATTATTAACGGCATGCAAAGTTGCAGAAACATATAAAAGTTCTTTCTCTATCACACTAATACTTTTGCCAAAAATTAGCACGATAGTCACCCTCAAAGACGATATTATTTTTATTTTTAAATACTTTTTTTATATTATCAGATCGGTTCTCACTTCGAAATCAGTCTAAAAAGTAGTAAGAAAGTAGGTTTTCACAAGCCCGCGTCCTTCTGGGGGTTCTAGTTTAACTTTCTTTTTTTAAGTTCGAGCTTACGTCCGTCTTCTAGCGTCTATTTTAGCTTCTTCGAGTGCAACGTGGGTCTCAACAACCTCTTTGAACTTCTGCTTCACCCAAGAGCTTCGTTGCATCGCCAATTGCATCATCCAGAATGGCCAGACCCTCGGCGAACTCGTACGAGCTGCATCTCGGTACTAGTATTGCGGGCCTTTCAATTGGCTTTAACTTGGGTAATGATTGGCACTCGAAATTTTAAGTTCAAAAATTCTTTTTTTTTTAAAGATTTTTTAATAACGTTTACTTTTATCTTTAAAAAATGTAAAATAATTAAGTCTATTTCCTCTAAATAATTTAAATAAAAAGTATATTATATCAGGCGTATGAAAAATGAAATTTATGATAGAGGAAAAACTAAAATAATTTTGATCTAATAGAATTTTTTTTAATTAAAAATAAACTGTATTTAAAATGTTCTAAATTCCAATTATTTGCACGATAATTATTGTATCTAAATAAATGTCATTAAAAGCATTTCTTTATATCTAAACATTAATTTATTTTATTCTTATAAATTTCAAAAATTCTTATGCTACTGTCCTATCGATGTCTTTGTAACTATGTATAGCTTTAGATTTTTCCTGATGAATTTTTATTTATATAAATTTCCTTTATTGAAAATTGATTTTAAATATTTTAATTATAACACAAGAAAAATATTGTTACACAAAGTAAATATAGCTCGCACACAATACTATAAAATTGAGAAAACGTCCTGTACTGAAACAAACTCTTATGATAAGAACTTCGAACCTTTGTTAATAGTCTTTATCGTTTCAAAAATAAATCCTTATAAACTCAGCTTTAAATAAATATACTTCCAAGAATCAATCATCGGTCGTCAAGAAAATCAAACACCGAGGGCTCGCGAGAAAAATCTGAAAAAAGTCGAAACGCGTTTTTCTTCTTACTCCATCTGCCATTCTCCTTCCCCCTACTACGTTTCGTCACGTGCTCGGACCGAATCCCTACTTTTTTTCGTCACTCCCTCTTTATCGACGTGCGGTTTATCGAATACTTTTTTTTAATAGACTTCCTTTCAGGCGCGACACACCGGAGGTCGACGCAATAACGTGCCGACCTTCGATATTTCATCAGGCACGATCTGCAATATTCAAGCGCGTAAAAGACCCCATTAAGGTTACACACCAGTGGAAGCTGAGAGTTTATAAGCAGTCCTTTGCGCGCGCGCGGACGTGTCGGACTTGCGCATGGCAATGACGAGTGACACGCTTTTTTTTCTACTCCTCGCTTCCTTTTTGCTTACCGACACGTAGCGAATCTGTCACGTGACAGTCGAGGATTGAGTCGCCCCCTTTCGCTCTTTTTTTTTATATAAAGTGAAAATATATGTTACAACGCGCCAACGCTGGAGGGTGATCGAGGCATGACCTTTTGCTCGAGTGGTTTTGATGGTTGGATTTTATTTTTATTCTTCTGCCGCAGGAATGCCCGTTTTTTATTTTATTTTTAGTACACCTGATACGTACGGTATCTCGAACTTGTGGGATGTATGTAACTTATAAGAAAGATTTTTGTCTTAGTTTAGGTCATTATGCTTTTGATAAACCAATATGACGCGTAAATTATGCAAAAAGTAATGCTACAAAGTTTTAATGCATAAATGGACTAGTCTCTCAAGCTACTTATCTGTTAACATAAACCATATTTAGCAATTACTTTGATTAAAATATATTTTATGCAAATTAATAATCTCATTATTACAATTTTGGAAAGGCTTGATAGACATAATTAATGGCGTATGAAATTGATACTATTATATTAATTTTCGGTTTACAAACTTAGTTTTTTATATGTTGAAAGTTTTAATAAATTTCAGTATCAGTATTTGTAGATATGTATAAATTATATTTTATTGGTAATAATTAAAATTTGCTGCACAAAATTAGTATTTAACGTAGTATTTGTAATTTACGAAATTTCATTTATCATGGATGCGATGCATTAATGCATCATTGTTAATAGTAAAATAATTTTATGAACTATATTGAACAGAATATCAAAGTATTAGATTTTTATTGGACTTTTATATTTATATTATAAATATATTATCTTTTGTAAACAAAGATAATTGGTGTGAAAATAAATCGAAGCGTCAGTCTTCTATATGAATCGTATATTTTATCGAGTGATAAATAATTTTAAAATTTAAAACAGACATGAAATGAACATAATATACATAATGTAATTATAAAATGAGAATTTTAGTAAGATAAGCAGAGCTTTATCCATTGTGAAAAAAAAAACAAAATAACAGTTGCTTAGCTTGCAATTGACGTGTGTAGTTGAAAAATATGTTTGTAAGTATCAAAAATACATGCAGACACAAGAAGCTTTGACTATAGTCAAGACAAGTATGAACCCCTTTATTTATGAAAAGCAGACTTCATCATACATGAAGTAATTTAAATAATAGTAATGTCCCGTGGCCAAGCAGCTCATTGGCGCTCAGGATCTGCCTGTGGAAGGATCCATTTAAAATGCTGTGCATCTCAATTTCTCCGAGCGATTCACATTTGGATAGGTGTCTCATCGTGGAAAATCGGAATTCCAGGTTTACCATTCAGAGACTTCTCTTGACACGCACTCCCTGGAAGGAAAGCACTCTGGTCATCAGAGATGCCATTGCACAGGATGCCGATCATATGGTGATTCATCTGAATATAATAGATCGCCGTAGGCTAACCCTATTAGTGAGTGTGCTAACCTTTAGGACTGCCAGACAACGAATCTCTTTTTTGTGCCCATGCCTGGATATATGAGCTTGTTAAAAGTAATACCGACTTCTAAGATGCGATTACACACTGCGTCCGTGCAGATCCAAGTTCTCGTAATTTTGTCTCTTATTCTAAAGAATCCAGGTTGACCTTTGCTTATCTACATATTGCCGAGTTATTTGAATAAATTTTCTAAAATATAAGCATTCTCCGTAAAATTAAAAACTAAACTAATATTGCATAACTTCACAGTGTTATTCGCTAATCACTTATTAACTCAGGTTAACACATAATCATCGTCTACACGCCAGTCAAGCAAATGGTCGATGAGCGACTGCAACTAAGCGAGATATACACACGTATTCACGTCAATGCCTTCCAAAGACTACGCACTCACGGAGAGCAACGCGCGTATAAAGACGCCAATAACTATTGCCGTTAACCCACTTAACTTCGGGCCTGTTTTTGCTGCCATCGTCGCCTGACGCCTTCTAGCATGCATATTTATGAAATGCCTCGTTCGCCCCTTGAGCGCACAGTCGGAGAAATGCTTATAGTGCGCCCAAGCACGGGTTTACGCGTTCTATGAGGGGTGCGCGAGGCAAGTGCATATATAAACGAATACAAGGACGCTCGAAGCACCCGCACACATGGATAAAGATATAAAGATATTCATATTCATACGGATGAAGCTGACTTTGCTGGCACCTGGTGTATGCGGAAGCTTACGCATTCCTACCTAGATACAAACTAGTTTTCGATACCTCGAGTCTATATACCTGAATCAGTTTTATCAAAGTGATGGTATGAGTTTGGCGGATACATATCTATCCAGACTTGGAAAAGATATATCCAAATCTTTTTATTTACTGTTCGGACATTGAATTCATCTTTGTGTTCAGTTGATCAGTATAATTTAGCATAATATAAGAAGATTGTAAAATAATCTAAATAAGTAAGATTATTGTAAAATAAGTATCAAGATGAAAAAAGGTTTATTAGCGGCTCTGGATTAGATGGATATAGTAAGGTTCCAAATGGTCATATTACACGTGTATTCGTAGAAACAATATTGTATTAAACAGAATTATGTATCGTTACAAGTAAATTCTCAAGTATCTTGACGCATAAATAAGCAGATGCACATTTACATTACACGTCCTCATATGCACGCAACTAATATAAGCATGTGCATAGCCTATTTCCAATATTTTTCTCCTATAAATAAATCAGCAAGTTGACATAGAAATAGCTAACATATACACACACTTTTACAGAAGCAAATACAAGTATTTTCAGCCTCTTCGCCTCTTGGCCGTTCGTCCTTTATTAAGGCCTGCATGTGTGAAATGCGCGATCATAATAACGCGCTCCTCTGTACACGAAGGGGAGCGGCTGCGCGAGCGCGTGTGTTTATTTGCGCCAGCGCTCTTTTCCCCCCCCCCCCCCCCGGCTCCTATAGACTCGGCGCTGCAACTCCTATGTACGGCAGGGCGCGCGAACGACGTATATATTCCGCGCGTGGAACGCATTAACTCCCGAGTGTGTACCCTGGGGGCACGTTTTCCGCAAAGCCAATATCGGAGGTGGGGCTAACGTGCACGCTCTCTTCCCCTCTCCCTCTCTCTCTCTTTAGCCAGGGATACTAGCTGGAAACCGCTGCTGCCACAGAACGCAAGAAGCACACCAGCTCACCGGCAAATAATCGAGTGATACGCCGAATAGCTCCTGCGTGGAGAGTCCGCGCGCCAGCCGTAACGATCGGATATATACCTCGTCACGTGCAACGCTCGACCTTCGATTTCGGAACTTTCGAGATGGGAGGCTAGGGCAAGAGGGTGTCAGTAAGCATAGAGAGCTGGAATATGAATGTCAGAAGCGCGCGTGATAGAAAGAATTTTTATTGGCTTTCGCTCGGCTTATGAAAAGGGACGGCTTTTCCCGAACTATTTTTTTCCTTTTTTTCTTTTAACACATGAGTGATTTTGGAGGAAAATGACTTGACGAGGCTGTAATCTCAATGGGTACTGGCCGCTGAGAAAGTTTCAGCGATGAATGATCGATTTAGGCATTTATCCATCCCCTCTCGTTCTATTCTCTGGAGCTATCTGACCTCCGGATCTTGAAGCGAGAGTACTCTTCCATTTGAATATTCCGGAGGCTATCTTGGTGCTGACCTGGCCGTGTTCTGCTTTTTTTCCTTGTTTTGACGGCTCTCCGAAGTTCAGTGATGAAGCGGTGCGGGAGGAAATGGTATCTTTAAGCTGATCTCTCGAGCGATTAACGTCGAAGGCGTGATCGAAGAGATTTTTATTGTGTTTAGGGATTCGTTTGTGGAGGGCGAATGATCCGCCCTTTTTGGCGTGAATGATGATGGAGGAGAGTTGAGCAGTAGTTGAAGCTGCTTCTTCTGATGGGTTCATAGATATTGTAATGTTTGTTTACTGTTCAGTTTTAATTACACTTGGGAGAATATCAATTTAACGCCGAATAAGATATTCTATGCGTGAAACCATTTAGCAAAGAGGTTGACGGATGTTTGTTTCTTATAGATTTTTATATGAATGTATAGAGTCAGAAAAAATTGCTTTCCCCATATCCTCGATATTCTTCCTATTAAAAGAAAAGAAGCTTGTAAAATGAAAAGCGTAGCAAACATTATTTACGTAAAACTTTCTCAGGTTTATGAAACACAAAATATTTTTATCTGGATAAAATAAATCTTTAATTCGCATTTTGGATACTTCAAAACTAATGCACTTCAAGAAAACCAATAAAAAATGGCCATCTCCGAACACCATCTCCTACGAGTGTAGGGATGGGAAAGAAGGTATACAAAAAATAATTTTTGCTGAGGTGGTTGGTTTATTTAGCTAAATTTATTTTTCATACAAATTACGAGAAAGTATGTAGATAAGATGAGAAGTGTGCTAGACGGTGAAATGACCGAGTCAAAGAAATGTCTAGAGAAAGAAATGTGGAGAAGAAAGTGTCTTAGACAAACTAATATCATACGGCAAAATAAAATTTTGAAAACTGACCTTAATACATTAGCGTGTAACCAATGATTTACCTCAACTCACTGTTATAGAAAAAAATAACTCACTTTATCTCTCCCTCTGTATTATAAGAAAAACTTCTTCACCACGTCTACCAAAAATTATCCAACAACCATTCCGCCTCCGCAAAAATCCAGCCCCAAAGGCCACCTCCTGGATCACGCGCGACACGCTCTCCCTTCGAAAAAAGAGTAAGCGAAAATTCCAAAAGCCTGTACAAGGGGCTACGGCAACACGCGTAGACGAGTCAAGAGAGCTGCCAATACTGCGAGAGAAATGCGGGGGTGGCAGACGTGAAACAGATGCGCGGAATAAAAGTTGGCGCCTGCAGCGCAGCGCAGATGTCACTCGGCTATCTATCGGAAAGTCAGTCGTTGGGGAAAGTGTGTGGCGCTGCGGCGTCAGAGCCTGAAAGGTGAAATTCATACAACGATTTCTCCGATCGCCGGACACTCACGCGCGCGCGCGCGTGCGGAGGTATTTTATCGACGTCCCGTCAGTCGGGCGGAATTATCGGAGGTGTGCATACACCGGCCTAATCCTGTTTTCAGCCTCGTAGGATCGTTTATCGGTTGTAGCGGCTTTGCGCGCTACGGAAATAGGCTTTGCAAATACCGGAACAGCGCTGCATGTGAGTGTGTATGTATCGCGGCGTCCGGCGTTCGTAGTCAGTTCGCAGATTGCATTTGACGCTAATAAACTCGTTAAAACGATCTAATTCTCATGATTCTCGGGTTCGTGGCTCGTATACTTCTCTGAATCTCGCGAGAGATTGTAGTTTGAGATTGCTGAGTTGGAGAGAATGCGTTAGAAAGCACACTCTTGCCGATCGATGAAGTTGCATTCGATGATTTTGCCATGGGTACGAGGATAAGTTGCGGTAGAGAGTGAGCGTGGTTTGGCTTTGTATTAAAGATTATGAAAATTTTGATGATTTAACTTTTTCATGACCTCAAAACTATTTACTTTTCTAAAACATAAATTGGTTGAGTGTCCTTGTGAGTGAGAAGGAGAAAGTGTGTGCTATGTGTACATATTAGGTGTTGATTACACTGATTCCAGTCAAAATTAAGAACTTGAAGCAAGAACTAATAACTGGTTTGATTACGCAGTCAATTCAAAAGGGTCTTCTTTAGCTCAAAAAGGCACATGTGAATAGTTTTCCAAATCATTAAAACTCTCTTTTCCTATTTATCAAATATTATTATTCTGTATAAGAAACCTGTAACATCTTCGAAAAATAAAAAATATTACTATGTTTTATAAAATAAAAGTGTAATAGGACACATTTAAAGCATGTATGATGAAATAGTACGTTATCCACCAGGGGAGTAAAGTTGCATATTTTTTCCGGGGGTTGTTTGTTAGCCGTGCGAAGCAAAAGCAGTAATCACCCAATGGAATAATCATCTTTACTCGTAAAATGCACATAGTAATTTACTCACAGCTTAACGGTGGCCATTTATATGCTTTGATAAGTGCACGACCTTTTTTGTATAATATTTATACTTTTTCTAGTAAAAATGTTAACATGGAAATAATGACCTAGAAGAGAGATAATAGCCCAATATTTCCCTTCACAAGATTATTAGTATATACTCCTTTGCGCGTTTTTTGGGGAAATAAGTGGTCCGTATCGAGTAGGAATTAATTATTTACGACACAAGTGCTGCAAAGTAATTATAACCTTGCGTGGAGGTTTACTTGAGATTAAAATTACTTTATCGCCTATGTATCGAAAACGAACTTCTCGCACTCGTGAAAAAGAATTCTAAGAAAGCAATAGTTTTCTTTATTTAACCGAATTTATAAAATAAATTTTAAAAAATCCTTCGATTGATTTGTTAAATTTTTATCAGTTATCAAATAAACATTTATTTTTAGATATTTTATTTCTGAACTTATACTGATTACAATTATTCTGTGTCAAAGAATTTAACACAAAATTTTAAAGTAATTAGAGTTTGGTTTTTATTTCGCAAATCTAAAAGATTTAACAAATATATGTCTGAGGAGATTTATTATAATTAAAAATAAATAATATAAATTAACAATTTTTTTCTTATTTCTGTTTCAGGTATGTGTTTGGGAGTACAATAATCGTTTTTCTTTGTTGTAAGTAAAATATTAAATTGGATAACGGTTTGATATAACAATGATTACAAAAGCATTTTGGACAATAATTTATTCAATTTGAAATTAACTTTAGTCAAAGTTTAATAACATTTGTGAACTCTACTTACAAATAAGTTTCGAACGGAATTAAACCCGAATTCACATTTCAGAATTAAAATCATTTTATGCATGTAAAACTTGCTTAGTATTCAATAATTATAATGTTGACTGAGGTAAAACCAGGTACTTTTTAGGAACATATATAAAATATTAATAAACTATAGATTTATTTTAAATAAATAAAATCAATTTGGATGAATACGAAAATTATTTATGAAAAGGGTAATTAAATGTTTACAAAAGTATTCGATTTGCCACAGAAAAATTATTGGAATAAAACCATATTTATTGACCAAATAATATTAACCAAATAATGAATAATATGTTTTCTAAGTTTAAGTCATGGCCTACTGTTTACTTGCTAAGCATACAAAAAGTGATAATAGGATCGTTATGATTACTACAAGAGAAATTAAAAGTTCCGTCTTATTGCAATCTGGTCTAGAGCTTTTGTAAAAATATAATTTTCGTTAAGGTAGTTCTCCACTGAATTCGATTACTAAGTACAATATGGGAAAAAATACACGAAGATCTTAAGTTACTAAATATGTTACAATTTCCAAACTAATTTTGGAGAAAAAATTCTTTAAATTTGCCTTTATACAATGAGATATTAGGATATCATACTGTAACATGCAATATTATTAACCTATTACTGTACAAAATCACTGCGTTGGGTAATGCACAAATAGAGTATAAAAGTTGATGATCCGTACTTTTTAATGATTGAAAAAGATACGGGTAGCTAAACTAATAGCAAGATATTTGCAGTAGAAAAAACAAAAATTTGCGATTCGATAACCTTTTCTGTGTTATCCGTAAAATTGCATAGTTCAGCGTTACCTTCAAATAATATTTATTTAATACAAATATTGTTATTTTGACCTGAATATTTATTTAAATGGCCTTAAAATGTTTAAATATATTTAATAAATACTATATGTACAATTTAATCAAGAATTTTTTAATCGTTATTTATGAGCAATCATTTGACTTCTAAGTCTTGGAAGGATCTAATAATTGCTTTAAACTATAGAAACTATTACAAAAATTCAATCTCGAGTTAATATATTATATTGAGAAAAGCTATTAAACCAAATGGCTGCAAGTCTTTAAAGAGGCAAAGAATCCTTCTGGAATATACATGTAACCAGATTCGGCATTAATGAAGCATTTTCACAGTTGCAACCTCTCTCTCTCTCTCTCTCTCTCTCTCTCTCTTCTTTTATGTTAATACCAGAAGAAAGTTATCATCATAATACTAGCACAGATGGTTATAACATTATCAAACTTGCAGTCTTACATCCCCTGTCACCCTCTAAGCCGCTGTGCCCCTCATTTTTTTCCACGATCCAATTCAGCCTTGATCGTTCTTCTCTCGCCCCGCAAGAAGTTGAAAAACCAAGAGAATGAAGAGGTAGATATAAAAAAATGAAGAAAGGAAAGTATAAGATTGCGAAGAGGGCGTGATTCTCTCCCGAAAAAAAAGAACAGAAAACAGGGAATAGAGAGTAGAAAGAGAAAGCGGATAAACTTATAAAGTATTTATACAAAAAATTACGGAATAATATTGCACATAATCTTTTTGCAATATTTATAAAAAACTTAAAACTAAATAAAAAATATGTACAGTTAATGCAAAATCACGCAAAATAAAGCGCGTAATAAAATATAAATAAATTATAGTATATGTTCTAATAATTATAAAACGAGAAAAAGAAAGAGGGAGAAAGAGAGGGAGAGAGAGAGGTGAAAAATATCGTACCTTGGCGGAATGAGCGCCGGGGGGACACGCAAAGATGAAAAGTGGCGAGAAAGCAGCGGCAGTGAGAAAATCGCCCCAAGCGCTCGCACTCTGACCAGACACGAGTCTCGAGTTTCTTCGCCTTCTCTCTCATTCTCTCTCCGTCTTTCTCTCTCTCTCGCCTCTTCTCCCTTTTTCTTTGCTTCTCTTCTTGAAGATGCGCTCGCGCCAACGCTTTAATTATGTTTCTCAACGAGATGATGGCCCTTGTTGGCGTTGATGCGTCGCACGTTAAGGTGAACTGACAGCGTGAAGCTGCCTTGGGAGCTGCAATGTTGCGGCATGTTTTTGTGGTTTATAAAGATTATGGTTTATGGAAACGATTGTGGATCTTACAAGGACGCTCAATGAGATTTTAAGTTTATGAAGACTGTAAATTTTATAATTTTTCATAATACAACTTTTTTTATTTGCTAAATATATTACTTGAGTTGTAATTTTATTTTCTAATATTATTAATCAATTAAACATTTATTATAAGGAACCTAATTATTAATTAAACACTAACGTTTAAATTATAACTATAATGTTATCAATTTCAATAATTATACCATTTAGTTCCTTGAAAATCGATATTTATTATGTTAACAAACATAATTGACAAGCATTAAGCTTAATAACATTGTATTATTCAAGAATCTATGGCATTTATATATGCGCACGCGTCCGGCTTGACATTGATCGTTTTCACTAAATTCACAATTATCGCGTATACTTTTAGAAGCGCAAAATAACTTCATTCCTGCATAATGAATGAAGCGTTGAAATGGAATCGCAAGATCAGCTTCAGTCCTGTCGATTATCCGTTCTCTTTTCTATTCGTTCCATTCTCTTTCTCCTTCACATCGGGAATCAAAAGAGCAAACAATTTTTTTTCTCTACTATTTCTTTCACTGTACCTGACTCGTTCATTGATTGCGGAGGTAGCTCCTGAACTGTGTGTAATTACGCGCTCGAGCTTTGTCTTCACGAGAGGACAGAAAAAGCTCAGGCGATTCTGGGATGGACAAAGAACCGGGAGGTACTGGCGTCTTCGGTCGAGAGGCGTAATTAAAAAAGGGAATAGCGTCGGCGTCGGGTAAGAAAAATAAAGGGTAAAGGGTGATTTTGGAGCTCGAAGAATAAGTGAAAGGAAGGAAGTTGGATGCGTCGGATGATTGAAAAGACATTGGAAATGTTATGAAGTAATTTAGTTATATTTACATTGAATTGTCATAATATATAAATAATGTCTTTTATGTAACACAGGCACGATTTTCGCGTTTTATTGACCCCAAAAGCGGGCCTTAAGTGACCATTTTCAGACCGGCGGGCAATAAAAATTCTTTA
>JAPYZB010001119.1:0-16099 GCA_030522745.1 Eupelmus kiefferi | reverse complement strand
GTAAATTTTCCCGGCTTTCGTTTAACACTGCGTCTGCAGGTGGCGACGAGTTAAGATGAATGAGTTTGACCTGCTTTCAAGGCTGCGTCACTTACGCGGGTCTTCAATTTTTAGCGACTTTTTATCGATGCTTAGTTTGAAAGAGTGATGTGCTTATGTTTGTTTAGGGATTGGTGACTAATAAAGTTTTAAAGGATGTTTAAACAAGAAGTCTTTAAAAAGTTAAGAATACTCCAGTAGTATTTTGCACTATTAAATTAAAGAATGTATTGCAATGAGAAAAAATGGAGAATCAGGTTGGATATATTTGATCATTTTTAAATTTGGATATATTTGATCATTTTTAAATATATGAGACTTTAAATAAAGAGAATTTAAAAGAATTATGTAGAATTTAGAAGAATTATTACAAATAAATAAAGATATTATATATTTATTTTGTAGAAAATATAAAGCCATTTTAAATTCCAAGTAAAACTTTATTCGCCTTAAAACATCACGACAGGTAGTATTCCGTATGCTGTATGGAATTTCGTTATGTTTTTTTAAAAAAAGTTGAAAATTTGTTTGTTTCATAAAAATATTTCGTTTGATCTATAACAAACGTCTACCTTTTATTTTATGAAAAAATTTTTTTAGCTATTGAATTTTTAAAATAAACTATAATAGTTTGAAAATATTAGTTTTTTATCAGGAGAAACAGCACACCGGTATAGATTGCCCGCAATCTAATTTTTCAAGATATTCTAATAACTTTTAAATTTTTGAAAATTTTACAAGTAGAGACCAAACCTGCGTAAAAAAGAATAATTTAATATTTAGTTATTGAAAAGTGGAAAACGGAAATTAGAATATTCTACTATTTTAAACTATTCTAACTCGATTGCCTAAAATTCTCGACGAGCAGACATAGTAAAAAAAATATACACCGAGCGAAGTTTCCGGTAGAAACTCGCCCCGAATATCACACCGCGCTCAAAAGACTTTAGCGCATTTCGTTCAATTTCCCCGTAATCGCTTTATAAAACCCAGGCCACGCGCACACGCATCACTAAACCCCACCAAAACGCAATCCTCAAAAACCCCTGCCAGCATCAAAAAACAAAGCAATCCTCCAACTCACCTTCGTATAGACCCCGGCGCTGGACAGTTCGTTCTCGATGACCATGACGATGATGCCGAACATGCCCATGACGAGGGCGTAGTCGCTGATGCGCTTGCGCTTCTCGAAGAGCGCCTTCCGCCGGCCGAGCCTGTAGCCGACGTTGGGCTTGTGCTTGCTGGCCGCGCCGATGCTGCCGCTGGTGCCCTTGCAGCCCGGCATCCCGGGCATGCTTCCCCCGCCGCCCGCGGACAGGGTGCGCTCGTCCATGCAGCGCGGGTACTCCGTGTGCACGCCGACGAGGGCTATGGCAGCGTCCTGGTCCGCGCTGACGGAGCCGCAGCCGCCACCGCCGCCCATGCTGCTGCTCTTCATCGCCCCGGGGATCGAGAGGGTCGACGCCGGCTTCCGCAGCTGTAAAATTTTTTAGGTCCACATGTATTGAGGCTGTTTGGGGAGCTTGGGCTTTGAGATAAGGGGGCTTGGTTTGTGGTGGAAGAGAGCTGGATTGAGACTGCGCTTCAACTTCCTGGGCTCTGCGGTATTTCGTTCCAAGAGGGGCGGCGTTTTGAGGTTATGGCGGTTTCGCTCCTGGTGGAAGTGAAATACCAACATTTTTGTTTCCAGTGGATTACTTACCGGGTTATAGGGGCGACTTTGCGCCTCGTTGAAATTATAGAGTTATGCTTTTTTGCAGGAGGCGCTAGTTTCTAAGAATGCAGCATTTCAGTCATTGCGAATGGGTTTTTTTATCGACCGAACACTACTTTACCGACCCGACTTATAAAGTTTTTTTTAAGATTTTTTAAATTAGTGTTTCGGATCGGTAAAGTTGATTAGTGTTAATCGATGCAAGCATTCTTACTAAATGTTTCATTTATTTGGTGTTTCATGATCAAGTGCTTAATGATTCAGATAAAGCATTTATTTTGCTTCTACAGTGCTTTATTGTATAAAGGCGGTGCAGGCATGGCAGGTTCTTATTTTATTGACATTTGTACAGTTGTGTGATTTACTTGAACGATAATAATTAATTGTGGCAGCCTTAACAAGTGTATTAATTATTGGTTTTCATTACAGCTATTTCTTAAATAAGTATATAATGCACATTTTTTTATTTGCAATTTGAACGACAGTAAAAGCACGAGTTATCAAACTTACTCACATTATTATATAAATTCAGGTAACATAAACTTTCGAATATGTACAGCGAAACTGTAAATTCAATAAAGATCTTATCTATTTTGTTTTCATATAAAGATCAATGGCTGAAAGTTCTTGAACAGCATGCAGCAATGACAAACTAAGTCTATAAACATGTTTTAGAGTTATTTTATGTTTTTACATTATTCACGTGCTATGCCCGTGCAAATAAGTTATCACATTAAAACGGTGTCTCCAGCAATTTATGTAAACGGGACGATAAATCTGCAATGAGCTTGAATTTATCCCAGCACTATATCATTCTAAGCAAGGATTTTATGAATACATAAACGACAATTCAAGTTGAATATGGTATCAAGCGACGATGAATAGAAGTCATAGAAACAGGAACTTTATCCTGACAATATGATTGTATTTCCAGAGGAAATTATTTATTGTTTCATCTAAGAAACAAATATTTTTAGAGTTCTAATAAAAATTGAAATTTTACGTTCCGCACGTAGGACGTATTTCAAAAACATAGAACTCATTTCCCGGAAAATCCCTCAACAAAGAAGCACGCCGGCTAGCTCAAACTTTACCTTCCAAGAATTGAAAATGCTAAAACCAATATGTATGCATAGATCTTGATAAATATCGGATAACTCGCGAGATCCGTAATCCCGAACACCAAAAGGACCTTTTCCAACCTTAAACGGCAATAAATATTATTTCAGATTTTTCAACCTCGAATTAATTTCGTCCGAAACCCTCCAAGCCGCAGGTAAAATCGATACCAAGTCCAAAGAAAAACAAACACGTAGCGCGCGCTGGCTTCACCCGAGACCCTAGATTTCTCGGTGGACCCTCGATCGCGTTACCCCCGCGCTCGAGTATCGTCCCACAAGGATCGCGTTCTTCTTTTTCCAAACGTTTTCCCGCGAGCTTGCCTGGGCTCTGCTGGAAAAGAAATACGTCTAATTGACTGTACGGTTATAGTAACGAGGCGCGAAAGAAGCCGCGATCCGGATTGGATTGGTTTGGATTACGGGATCCTAGAAAAATCCAGCAGTGCGCGCGCTGTGGTTTGGAGAGATTGTGAAATGAGATACTAGGGAGTGATTCTTTTAGGAGTAAATTGCTTTGCACGTACGTTGCGGCGATCGGTTTAATGAACGTTTTGTTTGACCTTGTTTGAAGTTATGTTTTTTTTTTACATATTAGTGTTGATGGGTATTGTTTTGTTTTTTGCAATCATAATAGAAGAGAATATTTCGTTTTTATTAGTAAAAAGTTTTTTGTTCACTAAATTAGATTTTTTTCAAAAAGTTGCAAGAATAGTTAACTCAATGCAGTCCAATTTTAGTATTACAGTTGAATTTCATGACTAATAATTTTTCGTTAAAATAAAATTCAGTAACGTTCATAAACATATTACCTAGTTAATAACTTCATTTTGAAGTGATATGCAAGTAAATAAAAATGATAGTGTACCTCATAAAAATAAAAAAGCTCCTTTTAACGCGCTTCATAAAAACTCTGACCATAATTAAAAACTTCATTCTCCCCATAAAAGCCCTTCAACTCGAAACTCCACGACAAAAAAGCACACTAACCCTCGCGCTACCAACGGACAATAAAAAAAGCTCACGATTAGATTGCAAAACGATTTTGAAAAATGCATCAAAATGTAATACGATGCAAGCAGACTCGCGGCCCGAGCTTTTAAAAATCGTTATGGAGCGATATAAGCCGATCTCTTTATATTTTTCTAATGGACCTCGTGACACTAATACCCTTAATATGAGGCGTCGTCGAGTCTTCTCTTAGTTTTCCCCGTCTTTTGGTATATATACGCGGCCCGGAAGAGCAGGTAATTGCGGGCAAGCGTCGAGCTTGCGAGCCTCTCCAGGAAGTCTTAGAAAAACTGGCCGACGAGCGACTGCTTTCTCGTGTCACTCGCCCGCCGTCGGGTTATAGCCTGGCACGAAAACTCGGAAGAAGAAAATCTTCCCGCCGAGAGTCGTATACACACACGAGGCCGCGCGAGGCTAAGGGAAAAAGCTCCGCGGTTATGGTTACGAGCGATAATTTCGCTGAAAAAGTTTCGGTTTTACGCTCCGAGCTTTATTTCAATCGTTAAATCGGCGCTTATTTTGTTTTATCCTAGTTTTTCAGTTTTCGAGATTTGTAGTTTTGCATTTTCGCGCCGTTTGTAGCGCTCGTAATTCCGCGACGGGAAATAGTATAAGAGGTACTTGGTTAAATTTTATTGAAAATTTTGACATTTTGGAATGATGTTGGTTTATTCGGATGCTTGTGTGAGATATTATTTGGAAATTAAAGTACTAAGATTTTAATGTTAACAATAAATCTAACGAATTACAAAAAATAAACTGAATATTTTTAATCTGAAAATTTTATTATAAAAAGTAGGTCAAGTTTAATTTAACTTTATAAAAATATGTTTTTCATTAAAGCAGTTCTCATTCTACAATCATTATCGTATTTCATTTTCGTAGAAGATTTAATATCAAGTTTTTATTTTCTAATAAGATTAAGTTTCCTTTGTTAGACTTGTTGCGATCATTCAAATGAAATCTGAAATTTCACGCGTTGAAGTTTAGAATTCTCTTGTAGCAGATTGCGTCCAATTAGGAAGTTCTAAATTGGGCTTAGAATTGCAGAAGGACTGGAAACCGAGTAAATCAAATAACGAAAACCAAAATTATAGAAGCATTAGCTGTGTACTGTAAAGCCCCTCACGTTCCCGTCAGTGAAAATCCTCTGCTATTGTCAGATTAACGTGAAAATATCTTTGATTGTAACTGGAAATATCAGTCAGTTTTATTCTGCTTACAAATTAATAATGAAAAGAATTATAATTTAAATGAAATATCTCCATTAATACAGTGGAAATATCAATATATCAGCTTTATTCTGTTTATAAATTAATACTAAAAATTTATAATTCAAATAACGAAATTGTTGATCTAAATCTCATTTACGAATTTAAGTCATTCTACAAAGACGAATAATAGAGTCAACTTCTTATAAAACGCCATAATATCTATAAAAACTAAAGTTTATTTCAAATAAAGCATTGATAATAATTTACAAACTCTAAAGACCACCAGCATCGAAGTTTGTTAAATTAAAAAAGTTTGTTACACCAGCGTCCTTGGGTTAATGATAAACTTTATCGACGAAATAAGCATTCCTGCAAAGCGCGGCAAATAAAAGCAGCCGTGAAAAAAAGAAGAACAATGGCTTTTTAGCTGCATTTTTTGCGAACAATACGGATAACCGATACAAGCGTCCCGTAAAAGCTTGGTTCGTCGACCTGCATAAAAGAAAAGGATCCGGGCGCGTTAAAGCGAAAACTTCGTTTCGCTTACCCGCACTCCCTTTTTTTTATCTCTCCGCGTTATACCAGCCCCTATGCTCTTCGCGAGCGTAAAAAAGAAAACAAGCAGATCCTCTCCGGACGATACCTGCGCCCGGTAATCGAGATCGAGGGGAGAGAGTACTTTTATAAGATCGCGAATAAGTTTCTATTTTTCACGCGCGGCAAGGGACGGTCCCTTTTTGTCGCTGTGTGTGTTTGTCTTTTTCAGCGAGATAAGAGGAAAAAAGCGGGAGACGCATTGTTTTTGATCAATTATGTTTAGATGCGCGACGTCTGTTAGTAAAGGAATGTTTGTTGGAAATTGAATTTGTCTTTTGCCACGATAAAGCACATCTTTTTTGCTTTTTTTTTATTGTATACAGATAGATTCCATGGAGAATGACTGCTACAATTTGCGCGTATGTTGACTTCAACTCGTTCTATCGAACGGCAGACGTCAAAGAGAATTTTGACTGCGAGAGATATTTTTTCTGTCCCAAGAGAAATGTGAATTTTCTTTCATCGAGCTTTTTGAATTATTTTTGCAGAGGAATGGAATTTTCGATGAGAGTTCGTATTTGACGAAATTGGTGCAGAGTAAAATTGTTGACTGATTAGTATTATATTATTGTTAGTTATATGTTGATATTTTATTTCAAACATTTAAAGCTAATTATTCGTTCAATTTAATTAAAATTGACTGCATTCTTTGTTTTTTCTTTCTCATGTGCAAGATGCAATATATTTTTTTAAAGGGAAAATTGCCATTCCATAAAAATAAATTAACGTAAGGTATGAAGCGATTAAAAGGGTACACATAAAGACATGCTATATTAACAGAGGCTTTAAAAACTCAGTATATATTAAAATATTAAAAATTATCACAGAATGCACTAACTTTCTTTAACTGCATTGTATCTACTGCTGCAACTTTTTATGTTTAAGAAATGTGGATTTAAATCTAACATTGGAAAAAGCGTTTCTTTATTAAAATTCTATCAAAGCTGTTCATTTGCGCAATTGTACTTTTCTACATGCTTGGTTTCGAATTAGGGGCGGCGGAGATTACTACTTAATTCTGATGAAAGCTTCTTACTTCTAGTATCTAATAGCGTATCTACTTAGTTAACTTGTAAAAGTCAATGTGTTTTTTTTTCTAATATTTATTAAAAGATTATTATCTAATTTAGGCTCTCATTCTCATTCCACATACCTTGAAATTCACTTACGTTTTTTCTATTTTAGATCTATTCGTTGTTTTAAGCATTAGAAAACTCAAAACAACTAAAAATTGATAATATGTCATATTAGAATAACGTGTAAGGTGATAATATAAATAAATAATTTGCACTATCAAGGAGAAGATCTTGCTTCTAGAAAATGAATTTTGATGAAACTTCGAGATGGTATTCTATGCAGAAAAAAGCAAATACACCTATTTCAGATTGTCAAAGACTGAACTTTAGTAATAAATTACTTTTTTTCAACTCTTTTATGAATTAGTCATTTCATCTAGTAACCAAATGTTCTTTGCAAATTATTACAATTGAAATTTCTAACGTAACAAGAGTTTTTTTATTATTAAATAATAATAAACTTCAATGCTGTAATAAAAATAAATCCAAAATGATGAATATAATTGTGGCTAAAGTTTTATTCCAATTTATAATATGTTCCAATTAATAATTTAGAAATTAATAAAATTAATTATTATTTCTTTATTTTAATCTTATTTGCTGTTTGAGTCCCTATAAAAATAAATACACACATAACCAATAAATTTAATAACAATTATGATTAAACAATTAGAAGAATTATTCAATACAGCTAACCATAACTATTTTGGATGTAACCTTTTAATATTTGGAATTTATTCTAAAATAATTGTTTAAGTAGATGAAAACTCAAATGGTTATACTAACAGGAAATTTTTATTTTGATTGTTAACAACGTTTCGGCCTTATACAGAGAAAAACTTAGGGCCGAGGAGAAAAATATAAGTTTTTAACGAAACGTTGTTAACGATTAAAATAAAAATTTCTTGATAGTATAACCATTTGAGTCTTCATCTATTTAATCATCTATTATCATTAGAATCATTTCAAGAATAACATTTTTAAGGTACAAATAATTCAAAATATTAAATTTGGAGAAGCATATTTTACATAAATAATTATTGTTGATATGAAGCATATAAAAAAATATAAGTAATAAAGTGCTTTAATCAAGACTTTGTTTTAACTAAAATCAAAGAACATTCCCTTCACATATTGTAAGAATCGTATCATAGATGAGCTGAGTCAGCTTTGGCCTGATCAGATAAACTTTGGTCAAGTTTAATCAAGCCAACTACGATTAGAAATATGTTCTTTAACTGATAGAATAAGACTAGAACAGATTTAATTTACTGAACAGTTTATAGAAAAAGTTAAAGAAAATCGCAGTCATTAAAATAATCAACACTATTTCTTTAGTTAAAATAAAAACTTATCATAGCAACTCATTCATATTAATATTGTTGAAACAGTATGACTACTTGATGTTTTTAAAGATAAGTATTCAAATTTTTCCTCTACCTTACTAAACAAAATTGCAACAATAGTATATATTGTCTTAATATATTTTGTGACAAGGCAAACTCATTCTTTAAAATGCTAAAAATTATTTAGATCAGATGGCTATTTTTAATTGAATTTTGTAGTTTTAAAATTAGATTTGAAGTTTTTATTAAGTTTTGTATACGTAATAAATAGAAAAATGATTCTCTATACGAATTTCAAAATATCTATTTTAAGCACGTAGATATTTTGGACCTACAAACTAAAGACTACCGCTTTTACAATCTATATTTGTCCTACATTACCAAACATACATCTCAATATGTTTCAACAAGCTTTAGAATTGGCACTTTTTATGACTTGTAGGTACTTTGATTTTATTTTCGAATTCAAAATTGAATAGAGAATCAGTAGATTATTTACTCAAATGTATTTGGGTTTACATACTGCAGAAATATATAAAACATATTGAATGTAAAGAGCTCCAAAAGCCAAAAAAGAAAAAATTCAAAAATTTTTGAGTGTTTTGAGATAAAGTACTTTATGTAGTTAATACTACTACAGATGAATTGGCATGTATTATAAATAATTTTTTTTTCATCACCATCAAGATTTGAAATATTGTATTTTGTTGATTCATCGAGCTGTTGAGAATATCATATGAATTAATATTCTCACTTAAATATATAAACTGAATAGATTATTTTGATAATTGTAATCTCCCACATTAAACTTATACTGCTCTAAAAACTCTCATTTCTCGATTTCTAAATTTTAAATCTCTAGACAAAAGTTTAAAAAAAACTAACGTCTCTTACACGAAACTAATTGTCGTATACTGTAAAAGCTTTCGATTAAAACGAATAAATACGCCTAAGTATTCGCCAAACAAAATTACCTCTAAATTAATGAATCCCCCTACACCAACAATTAAAGCGTCGCCTCTCTATTGCCCCGTACAAAAAAAAAAGCGGCAACGGGAATGCAGCAGAGTAGAACCAGACCAAGGGTCCCTCTGCGCTTTCGGAAGTTTTCGGTGGACTAGCTACTAGCTAGGCGCACGTCGCTGGAATCGGAAAATTGCGTCCTCCAGATACGTGAGCTGAATGGGTGTCGTGTCGAAAAAAAAGAGAGGAGAAAGAGAAGCCAAAGCGGAAGGAAGGAAGAGGAGAGATAGCAGGAGAGGCAAAGTTGCCTCGATAAGCCGCCGGGAATCGGGCGTAATGATAAAAGTTCATCAGAGCCATGAAATCCTTGCTGTTTATGTGAGAGCGTGTTAAACTCGGCCCTCTTAAAAGTTTTATCGAGTAAGCGAGGAGCTGATGTCGCTAATAAGAAAGACGACGAGGTGTATATCGAGCCAGCCTCAGTCACTCGCTTAGGCGGCGAAATCAATTAAGGGGAGATATACTTGGGTTTGCTTAGTCTTCCGGGCCCTTAAAATCCCAGTAAGATGATGGCTTGTAGCGCGAAAGTCTTAGTTGGGTATTAATGGGAATTGCCAAGAATTATGCGGCTGCTGCGTGATTGGAATTGAGGAAAGTTTTAGTTTAATTTGCGGAAAAGACTTGGGAGATAGAGGATTGAGGTAAATAAGTTCGATATCATTTTTGGTATTAGTGTTGCGATAGAAAGTGTAGTGAAGTTGTAGAACTAATTTAAACCATATAGAACGTCAAAGTCTGAAAATATTGTTCGTATCTGATAATATAAAAATTTCTGCAATATCAATGACTATTATATTTTAGTTAATAAATTCTGCAGGATAAACTGATCAAACCTCAAAATCTTAGATTATAAATACACATACGGAGAAAAACAATTATTTAAGAATTACGTGATTAATCAAACTATATATAGATAAGATTCAAAGTCAATTTAGAGTATAGTATAAATATTTGATTAAAATGTCGAATATATTCTATTGTTTTAAAAGAAATAATTTAAAAAGATGTTTGTTAATACACTACTTAAATTATAAATTACAATTTTAATTAGTTAAGAACTATTGTGTCAATATTGAAAATGTAGAAATAAAAAGATTTTTGCAGATGTTTGCACTTTGCTACATGTGTTGTAGAAGTACTAATTTCAAGTTTAATTTTGTAAAGTAATGGATTTCCGATACAAGATATTTTTAAGACCATAAAATAATAAGTAAGTTTGTTGCAGCAGACTGCCGCATCGATTTATTGATTTATTGATTTGTTAATTTGTAAATTTTAACATTACAATGTTTTTTCTTTAAAAATAGAAAAATGTTGAAAATTTTAATTATCTGACTTTCAAATTTATTTTCACTATGGTACACATTTGATTCTGCAAATCAAATAGTAAATCTAAAATTCGAAGCGGTGAATATTTTAATTGTTCTACTCTTAAATTTATTCTAACTGTAATGTAATTTTGAGTCTGCAAATTAAATTACAAATCTAATGCATCGAGCTTCAGAAATATTTTATTGTAGAATAAAGAATAGTAATTTCATAAGATTAAAAATTTATATTGAAAATAGGATGTCTCTTATTCAATTAAAAAGCATTAGTTCTTTTAAAAAAAAATTTAATTTTTTAATTTTTTATTTCAACCCTTTCTTATCTATTCTAATTTAAAAGCAAGCGACAAATTATGCATTATTCAAGTAATAGAATTGATTGTAAAAACATACAATTTCTAAATAAATAGCTAAATAATAGCTAATTCTAACTAACAGCTATTTGCTCAAGTATTTCTAGTAGATTATTACTATAAGTATATTATTAGCCTATTACTAGTCATATAGCAGAGCGGGGTGAATTACACTGGTAGATAGGAGACTCTTTATAACTTATTGTAAACACAATAATTGATAAAAACTTTTGTGCTTACTTTTATATTTACATTTTACTCTTTGACAAAAATTAAAAAGTAAAAGTGAAATAATTTTTATATACCATATTTACGATAAGTTATTAAGAATTTCAATTTATCTGTCTGTGCAACTCGCTCTGCTCTCTTTTTATATTTAACGTAAGAGACTAAATTTTAATAATAAGTTATATCTATAACTTACATTATTTAAATATATATGCATTTTCTGTGAATCAGGAATATAATATAATGTAAAAATCAAAAGTCATCACTTTAACTAAAACGTTTTTAACAGTCAATTTTAATCAGGTTTCACGAAATATTTGTTTTTAATAGATGAATGCCTCATTAACGCTGCAAAGTGATAATGCCAAGTGTTTGGAAACTATGAAGTTGATTGTAGCTGAACGGCCAGTAATTGCTCATTCACGCTAATTACCACAAGAAAGATAATACCTGAATAAGATATTATTACTGATGATTAATTAACAAGAAACATCGAGCGTTATTCACAAACAGTAAATAAAATTCATGTACTCATTTAGTTACAAGTATGTAAATTTAAAATATCGAGATGAAGTTTTTTTTTTTAAAAAAATTAATAATTTCCACAAATTACACAAAATGAAATTACATTTACTGTTTCTTCGAAAACGATCTTAAAGTTTTAAACAAACGTACTAGTACGTAATATTCGTGAAACGAGAACCGCCTGCAGCTGTTCTCAACAATAATACAAATTTTTTTACCTTATATCATAATATTTTTACGTATACGGACATGGATACGCGAGCGAAGCAACAATTAAAAGGCAAGGATTGAAAATTCAAATAGCAATCAACCATACTCCAGCGCCGCGAAGCATTAATTCATTTAAATCAAACAAAACGCTTTTACATGGTGCAAATATTTATCTCCGCATTTCGCAACCTCCCTCGCCCGTTCGAATTTAATCCAATTTCCAATTGTAATTCCTAAAGTTCAACAATTGGCCGGCCCCCGTCGCTGGCAGCTCTCGAGAGCGGAGAGGCAAATTAGCCCCCGATAATAATTAATCTCCCTCTCAAAACGCGGAAACTCCCATTTTAGCACATAAATAACAGGCCAGTAAAGCGCCGGTCAATGGGAGGGGGCCAGCCGGTCGCGCCTTTACCCTAATAACATCGAGCGCGCGCGCGCAAAACAATGAGCAGTCGCACATACACAGAGCCGCGCGCGCACTGTGAAACAATGGGGGGACGCGCCGGTTAATATCCCGGCCTCCCCCCTCCTTCCGTCCTGGTATTGTTATATCCCCGCAGTTTTCCCGTTAACGTCCCATTTCCAGCGATCCTCCTGCGCTTTTTTTTCTGTCCCATTTCTCGACGCGCCGGCTCCTTCTTTCTAATGATCGCCGAAGGTTAGTGCGGGGGTGGTGTAGGGTAATAGAGCTGCGGCCGGAGAGGCTCGGAGAGACAGCTGATGGCGCGACTGCAGCTCGTTCCGAGTCACTCGGGCACTAAACAACCTTTGCGCTCGCTTTGTCTAGGGGAGCAGTGGGGGTGGCTCGGTTATGGGTTTATTATGTTATGGGTTTTATGAGTGAACTTTAGGGCTGAATCTGCGACTATTAGAGTGTGAATTTGGGGCTTTTGAATAGGGTTTTTGAGGTCCGATAAGTCGCGCTGTCGTTATGTGGGTTAGTGCGTTTTTGTGGGACCTGGATTCTGTGATATGGACCATCATGTCTGGAATGAATGTTATAACTCGGAGGAGATAGAATCGGAGAATAATGAATTGAGAAAGATATAGGAGAGGTCGCTGTTAAATTCGGTTTGTGATTTAATGGTATAGGCGTGTCTCAGTGTTTTAGGGAGCTTCGATGCGACCGAAATTCTGAAAAATTATTTCTGGAAACAGATACAAGGAGAAACCGATTTTAAAAAATGTATTTACTTTTCGGTTTGCGGACGTTAAAAAATGGTTTGAGTTTGCCAACTAAGAGCTTTCTTGGCGACCTGCTCGCAGTAAAGACATCAAAAGAAGCAGTAAAATAAATTTAAACTAGAATTTTTAAAAGAAATTCCGATTAAATTTATTTCCGCGAATACAAAAATTCAATCTTCTTAAATAATTGACAATTTAATCTTAAAACCAAAAAGAAAAATCCAACAAAAAACATATCACAACAGTTCGCTTTTCCAACCAAAGCTAAAGCGCGCGGTTAATCGAAAACAGAAATCTCAATACGCCCAGCGCAGAATGAACGATAAAAAGCCATTCTATTCCAACCGAGCGTTTAAAAAAAAAGTCACTCCATACCCCACGCATTTCAACGGCAGATCAAAAATTCAAAGCGCTCGCAAGATCGTTTCGTACTCACGGCGCTTCGCGCGCGGTGACATCAGCGCGTTACTCGAGCGTTCCGGAAAAACTAGTGTGCGTACACGGCGTGTAATTGGAATTTGAATTTTCACATGTAATTCGCTGTGTACACAGTCGGCTGTGTGCGTGTGTGACCCGATTTGTCGCGTCGATATTTCATTGCGAGAGTGCAGCTAGAGAGAGAGAGGCGAGGGTGGTTTTTGGCAAGGTCGTAGGACGCGCTCGAGTGTAGGAGGAGGAGGGGGAGGGGGTGGGGGAGGCGCGCGCGGAAATGAATCGAGGTTATGGTGTGGTGGATTTTTCTCTTTCATCGATCGCTCGCTTGGCTGAGGAGCTTATTGTTGTTGTTGTCGCGGGTATTGTGGGGCTTTTAGGGTGTTCTTTTCCGATCGGGGAAATTGGCGGCTTGCTTTTATTGGCCTGGCAAATTTATTACTAATAACAAATTTGGATACCAGGGGTTTTGTATATATGTAAAGGAAAAAATATATTTATATATAGAAAAATACTTCTTTGCAATTTAAAATCTTTTTATTTTAAGAATATCAAACTAATACTATTATAACTATTAGAATATCTTCTTATCATGAAAACATTTTAAATTATAAAAACTGTATTTTTCTCTATATATAATATCAAATTTATTTAAAAAATAGCATCTTTTACGGTGTAATAATAATTCTTTTTTAATTAAGACAACAAGTTTTACAAAGGTATAGTATTAAAAATGCACAATTGTGTGTGCAGTGTAAGAAACTTTCTTTTATAATTTATTTCTTAACAAGTACTTATAAAAAGTAAGTTCTTTAATAATCTGTTCTCTTACAAGGGTTTTAAATTTTTAATATTATAAAGCGAAATTTAAATTTTTATTCAACGACTTATTTTATATTATGAAATTCTAAAAAACCCATTTTCCTCGGATTTTTATATTTTCTTTCTAATTGTGACCTTTATATGTCTCTAAAAATTTAATTAATAATAATAATTTTAGTAGCATATTTAAACATTATTCTTTTATTAATTTTAAGAATCAACTTTTAAGATTTGACAATTATTTGGGTCTTGCCCATTCATCCTATAAACGTATTTTCAGACTAAAGAAAGTAATTGTTTCTAAATACGTATTCTAAAACAAATTACAAATATTCAATTAATGTTATATGCAGAATCATCATATCTGAAGAAATATATTTTCATCCAGAATAAATTGTAATAAGTTATGATTATGGCGAAGTACGTGCAAGAAAAATAAGTCAATAGTAGTTCAGAAAGAATCAATTAAGAATAAGTTTGTTCTAAATTAAATTCTGAGAGTAATCTCACATTAAAATACTATCAAACTAAAAAAGAAAATAAAAATAAATTTTACAAGTAGTTACACATAGATTTGGTCAGACGAGCATGCTTATCAGTTTCTTAAATTCCACTTATTACTTCGAATAAAACACCTTTAACACTCGTAACAGTAATCGTTAAACCCAAATAAAAACAAAACTCAATAATTTAATCGTCAGATACTCTACTCTATATTTACGGTGAAATCAAGCGTTCGACGTATACTCATTCAAAAAACCTCTTTCTACAGTGTGTGTGCAGTGTATTACCCACAATTACCAACACACAGTTAAGCACGACAAACACTACCTCACACAAATCAGTACCTCTCACCCCCACCCAATCAAAACACTAACACCTCTCCACCCTACCCCAAAAATAAATCCCTCAAGTCACAGATGAGAGAAGTTGAGAAAGAGAGAGAGAGAGAGAGAGAAGAAAGAGAAGATGAGACTTAATTAAAAGAGACGCTAATGCATCGTGCATCGTGACTAGGCGTTAATACCTTTCTAGCGTGCTCATTCGCGGCGAAAAGCTCTTCTCAGGTGTGGTCGGGCGGCTCGTGGAGCCGGTAGCTCGCCATTAGCGAGCCACGAGCGCCGCGCTGGTGATGGGGATGCTCGTCCTCGGAGGCGGCCAGGCAGAGGACGCAGGCCTTGTTGTTGCAGCGGCCCTCGTGGTCGCCCCAGAGCGTCCGCACGACCGAGATCGAGAGCCGCCGAAGACGCTCCTCGCCCTCGCCGCTGTCCAGCTCGCTGCGCGTCATCTTTTTCGTCGCCTGGCCCGCCACTTTGGACACTGCTTCTTCTTTTCGGTATTATTTTTTAATTTTTTTACAGAGGTAGAGCACTGGTTGAGTTTTGCGGAGTCGCGCTCACGTTTGCCGCATTTTTGAGTCGCACGAGAGTTCGGTTATGCGGCTATAGTGCTGGGGATTTGTTGGCTTGATATACTTCTGGATCGAGATAGGCTTACTTTGAAAAGAAGAATGTTTGGTGAGGATTGGCTGGAAAATGGCCGCGTTCTGAGGCAACGAGGCTATTTTCTGATTTTGAGGCTTGGGATTAATTTATGCGCGCTTGCGCGCGTTTGATAAATACGCGTTTCGAAATAATGGCGGAATAAATATTTATTGGAATTTGATTATAGTGCTGTGTGCTTTGATTAATTCGGGGCGAATTCGATGGAGATTTGGAGATTTAGACGAGTAGTGATGGATAATATTTTAATGTAGCTGCGCTTTATTTGCTGTTTTGGTAATCGATACGTTTATTGCAGTTTTAATGGTATGATTATGAGAGTTTATAGACTTTTAGAATTTTTAAAGTAATTATTATGGATTAAACAAAATAATAT
>JAPYZB010001118.1:0-16229 GCA_030522745.1 Eupelmus kiefferi | reverse complement strand
TTTGCGGTCGAGTCGTCTTCTTTTGAAATTTGTACGTTTCTATCAGTGAAAACAAATTACCGGTAACTCAAATTTACTTCTTTGTTTCTATGCTTTTCTTTAGTCTCTTTCAATTCGTAGCCAGCGATATTATGAGTTTACGAAAAAAATTTCCTTTTGCTTCTTCTTTTCGTTATTTTCTTTGACCTGGAGTTCCCAGAAGCCGCGCAGTTTTGACACGCGCAAATGGTATACTTTTCTACCGACATCGTTTCGTTTTCCCGTTGATAGAATCAAATGCGAAGAGAGACGTGATCGGGAAGGCTTGGCTTGACAGACGTTTTCCTTTAGCTTCACCGTTTTCTTGTTGAGAAAGTGGAATAAATATAAATCATTAAATACGCTTTTTCTGTTGATAAAACATTTAGTTTGATTTTTTAAGTTAATTAAAAATATAAAATTAGTAGGTGGTCTACTGCAAACAAGACATTCAAATCTTAGAGTGTTATTTTAGAAAATATTTTTATTCTAAGCAATTTCTTATATCCTAACGCCTATTTATTTTCTAATTGACACAAATGCATTCATACCTTTAACACGCTTTGACAGATTATTATTTTACAAGTATAAATTTAATTATAACGTGTATAAAACAATAGCATCGCGTCTAATTGCTATGAATTTTATAGGCTCACGCATTTTTACAAGAGGCGAACAGCGCCGGCAATTAACGTAACAATACGAAGCGGCTTACTACCTCGTAAACTGTTTCTGAAATCCACTTCCTCGCGACAATAATAAAACTGCTCGTTTCCAGCACTTTTGCACTTTATAATCAGCGAATTCTTTCTCTCCTCTCTCCTCATTTCTCCGTCGTCCCGGACAGAGAGCCACCTTTTCCGAGCTCAAGTTTCCCTCCTTTTTTTTTGTTTCACGGAAATAGCGTTCGCATTTTAAAAACTGCGAGGTCCAGTGTCGGTTTCCGCTGCTCTTAGAAACAATGAGAGAGCCGAGCGCGAGAAGTCGAGGTATACTTTTGGCACGGTAGTAGTAAGTCGTTCTTTATTCTTATCTTTTTGGCTACAGCCGAGACCTTTTTGATTCGAGATTACGATCGGAGCTACTGCTTTTATTTTGGATGTTACAGTCTTCTCAGAGCTGCTGGCATTATCCACTCGCAGAGAGAAGTAAAGGCTTCCTTTTTTAAGACGAGGAAAAAAGTTTTATTTTTAGATTATTATGCTAAGCTTGTCTGAACATAGGTGAAACATTAGTTAAGTAAAAGAAAATTTAACAGATTAATACATTTAGGAATCTTATAAAAAGAGATAGAGCACAAATTTATAAGACTCAAAGGACATATTGTTTTTGGTCAATCATTTTTCAAAACTTTTTGGATAAATGTACGTAATCTAAAAAATATAGATATATTTCTTTTATTAGATAGTAAGTAATTGGCATCAAGTGTGCTTTAAAAATAGTAATAAAATAATACTTTTTACTAGCTTATAAGTATACTTATTCAGGTACAATAAAAAGCTGCATATATATGCAATCGAAAACTTTTATTTAGCAAGTATTTTATAATTCTTTCTTTTTAAACTAATTATTCAATTTGAATTTCTAAATTTAATTTAATTAAATTTAAATAAAATAATTAAAGTTATAGGTAATAGCTTCATAAAAAAATCTGTTATTAGAGAAATTTGCAACAGAAGTCTATACAGGTCTAATTTCTGCTACGTTTCGGCAGATGTATCAACATAGTTAATACAGCAAAAGATATGAAATTGCATAAATAATAAAAATTTTACCATTTTTTATAATTGTTTTTATGTTTAGCTAAATATTTATAATTATTTTATTATTATTTTATTTGTCTTATTTAATTCTTTTAATATACTTTTCTGCTGCAACTCTGAAGTAATTTTTTTGCAATTTCAAGGCAAGAGAATCGTACTCCGAATATTTTCTGATTCAAAAATGGTTAGGCATAATTATAAGGGCTATTATTTGTGTATAGTTTTAAGTACTTTTGTTTAGTATAAATTATTATTTTGTAAACGAGATTATTTCATTATTAAATAATAAAGATGAATAAATAAGGAAAGATAGATCTAAATAGTGTATTACATTGTTCAAGGATTACTAATGCGGGAAGGCAATAAATATCAACGTACCATATGCATATTTGTTTGTGCCTTAACTCACTTTATTTACACGTAAATATATTATATCAATATCACTGTTATCGCTGCATAATCCTCAATGATGTACACGTAATAACAACTACAAATAATGTATCCTCCTCTTATTACATGATAAAATATAAACGTCGTCCAAGCTTCTCTTAATTATCGATTATCATCTCCTCTTGTTCTTCCCTTGCGACGAGCGAAAAATAAAAATTACAAATAGGATAGATTTTAAATTCGTTTATGTATACATGTATATGCGTAAACGCCAAACACTCCTTCAGTATTATATCGTACAATTGTTACTTTTTCTCTTTCTTTTTAGTTTACACAACAATATTGGCATGTCGCTTCCTTCCTACCGAATTTTCCATAATCGAAGGACAAATTCAGTAGGAAGTACTGCTTTTGTTCTTAATTAACGAACACGAGTAGAAATCCATTGAATCTTTTAACATTTATCAATAAAAATACAAAGAAAAACATAAAAATATAACTGTTGCTTTTGTCTTAAACTCATAAGTTTAAATAAACTATTAATGATAAAAAAATCTTAATGTTTAAACATCCTATAAACTCAAATTAATTTATAACAAGTATGCAATTAATGCAATGAAACTTTTTGTCTCATGCATCGTAATAAAATTCAATTAAAAACATTGAAATATAACTAACTAAATGAATAGATGATGTTATTCTTTTAACATAACGCAATTAATAAAAAACACTGCGAACTAAAAAAAATTTAAGCTTTTTTTGCATATTTTCTGACTCGTGTTCGCTGATTGAACTATGTGCTTTTGCATCACCGAAACCTCTTATCAAATATCATTCATATGTCCACCTGCCATTCTCGCTCCTTAATCTGTCTACCCTTTCGCTCTCTCTTTCTCTCTCCCTCCTTCTCTATCTCTACATTTTTCCGAACTTTAAATTCTTCTCTTTAGATACTGTTTAATGGAATTATAATAAACGCCTCGCCGAAGACCCAACCTTCGACGATCAATCGTAAATCGCAGGGAAAAATTTCACCTTTTTATATATATATATTTTATATGCAAAACTGAGCTCGAAATTCAGCATTGAAAAAACGTTGTGTTCATCTAATTATCATACATTTATGAAATACTTTTGTTTGAATCTTTCTTTATTGTACAAACCAACTTCTCGTTAGCTAAAAATTTATTCGAATAACTGACAATTTGTTAAAAACCTTTACAAAATATAAAGGCATGATAGTTAAATTTATTACGAAATTTCAAGACATGCATCGGCGCTCAGTTTTCACTTTATTTTACTCAATTAGATTATTTATTATTTAACGTTATTTCATTTCATTTGTATTATTATATTAATAATATCATATTCTTTTTTTATTACTTCGAGCCTCGTAACTTTTCGTTATGAAATTCCATTCCGACAATTGAGATTTAAAAAATTATTATCAGTCTTTCTGATCACCAGGACGATTTAATCGTGCGGCATATAAATTTTGGACCGCCATTAAAAAACTTTTTTTAATTTGATTAAGAAAAAAATTTTTTTAATGCAAAACCGCATAATTGATTTAGTAAAAAAATTTTGTAACTTCCAAAAATTTACAATTCTAGTTTTTACAATCACATAATCAGACGGTAAAAGTTTATCTATATCGACCTGTCTTTCGTTCAATTTTGTTAATTTTTTATACAAGCGTAAAAAACTGTAGCACAACCAATACACACATAAGACTCGTTCAAAAAAGTTGCAAAAATTACATACAAAAACACCGACTTTCACAAAAGTGTCTATTCATTATTTCTTCTTTTTTAGAAAATGGAACAAGACAATTTTTTTTCTCCATACTGTTTTTTTTCTTAAATTTTACTTTGTTGTAAACAGTGGCTCCAAGTAAATCATATACTTATTCGATGCATTTATATAACGTACGATTTTATTTGAATTTGCCAAATTAATATATATATAAACGGAATGTTAATTTCGATTGGAAAGAGAGAGAGCAAAAAACAATACGAGATTTAGAAAAAATGGGCGAGATGCTTGGTGCAAGTTCTGGGCACTAGATTATAAATAAAAACTTTTTCACATATATATGTGTTATATTGTAATTCATACGAGATCAAGTTTTAAATATTATAAAAGTTAATAATTGTAAAATAATTTTCAATCTTTTTGGTAATAAAAATAATCTATTCCGATTAAATTTCGCTTATAATTAATTTTTCTATGCGTTTTCTATAAACATAAGCTTTACTAATATTACGTTTAACAATTATTTATATTATTTCTGTACTATTTGTACAAAAAAAAAATAAATATACAAAATCATTGTGTGCCCAGTGTTGTATATGCACTATTTAGAAAATAGTTACATGAAGAAATCAAAATTATAAGACAGCAAATATCAATCTTAAGAAACAAATATATACTAGTAGATAATCATGAGTTTACAACATTCGCTCGACGCGCATTGCACGTATATTTAGGAACAGGTACGTGTATTTCACTACAAAAAAGGAGAAAGAATAAAAGAAGAGTCACAGTATTCGTAATATCAACAAAATAATTAAAATTTTGTTTGATCACGTAATTAAAAAAAGTAATAATAATAATTAAAAGACTGATATTAAAAAAATATAAACAAGAAGTAGCTTAATAATTTTTCCGGTTATATACGAAGCTCGGCGTGGCGAAAAACTCGAAAGATAATAAAAAATTAAAGAGAGTAAAATACTTTTCCGGATTGGAAAAAGGATAAGGATATTACGGAAAAATGCTTAACAGTTAAAAAGCTAAAAATTATCCAACATATACGCCTGTACGTACATAATAATAATAATAATTATGGCATCCTGAATGTCTCCTGCCGAGAAGCACCAAAGAGGGCTCCGCCACTCAATTATGCTCGATTATGCTCGGTTTATCACAAAGATCGGCAACTTTTTATTTCAAAGCATTATTAATTATATGAGTAAAAAATTGCAAATGCGAACTTTACCCCTCAATTGTCGCATCGCTATTCAGCGTACTCGATTAATGGATTTCCGTAAAAAATTATATTAACTTTTATAAAGAAAATAGATCATTGATCATTGATCGCATTACGTTATGGCATAAATAATCTAAATAAAAAAGCTGACGATCTCTGGCTCTATTAATTATTATTATCATTTATAATGGCTTTAATCGTTCTCTAGCATCTTGATTCTCATAGATTGCACCGCGGGGCACAATTCTCGAGGATCATTTTTATCTCGTGCATACTCTTCTTGTCCGTCAACTTATTATTTTTTTCTGACAGAACCATCACACACTCTTTAGGCATCGGGCGAGTTATCGACGCACTACGACTAGAAATCACGCGTGTGTATAATCGTCCTCGCGCCTCGAGCGACTAACATACAAAATTTATATATTGTTGTCTCTGTTGCTTCTTTTATCCGTCTTGATAAGATAATGTATAATCGAATGCAAAATCGAAATTCCATTATTTTATAGAATAACTGTGTCCGCCTTGCTTAGACCTCTAGTAGAATGTATAGTAGCATGATGCGCGAACATTTACGCAATAACTAGTGGTTCGTCGTCTGAGAAGCCTCGGATTTGAGGGCTGTCTTCCTCCTCTGCTGAAACAAAACATACAAAATTCTATATTTTTCAAGTACCGAACATGAAA
The DNA here is from genome assembly GCA_030522745.1 of Eupelmus kiefferi. NCBI lineage: Eukaryota > Metazoa > Arthropoda > Insecta > Hymenoptera > Eupelmidae > Eupelmus > Eupelmus kiefferi. The sequence continues at coordinate 10,379 of JAPYZB010001118.1, read as the reverse complement.
TTATTGGCCTTACACGTATTTATATATATTTATAACATTTCAAATATTGAAAATTGAAAGAAGTATGAAAAAGTTACTTGTTTAATTAAAAAATAAGAATAATTAATATAACTTACCTAGACCAGCATCTGTTGTGCCAGGGAAGGTAGCTTGGCCTCGTCTCGTGTCGTAGTGGCTATTGGCAAACTGTGTGAAACTATTGGACAATCTTCGATGCCTAATTACAAAGTACGCCAGTGCTGCACCTAAAGCTATGACGAGAAGGCATATCGGTATGGCAAGAGAAAGAATGCTAGATGCATTCATTGGTGCTGGCCATGCTGCAACTGGAAAAAAAACAAAAAATGTTTTTTGTCAAAAGAAGAAAATTAAAAAAGAGTTAACTTTAAATATCTTTTGTATACGCAATTTAAAGGAACATTATAAAATACTAACGTCGTGGTTGAACAATGCTAAAAACTTCACTGAGCGCGCTCCTGTATCCCTCATCTGTCACCAGTCTCACTGCAAATGCGTAAAGCATTTCCGTCTTGGCGTTCTTGTAGAAGTAAGGTGGTTGATCAACTCTGTAAACCTTAGCTGTTGCTTCATTGATCTTGCGATCTCCCTCGTTTACAAGTATCTCATAATGGAACTTCGTAGTCTTGGCTATGCTGTCAGGCAACTGACGTTCTTGCCAGTAAATTAGGTAGCTGCCTTCCTCGTAAAGCACGCTAAGTTGATGTGGCGGGAAGATCGGTGGAGCATGATAGACAACCCACTGACTAGGGATAGCGCCTTCCACGTCCGTCGACAGTGTGATGTTATAATGGCCACCGTATTTTATGCTGCGGAATGGATGCTTCAATACGGTTTCGTTAGTCGGTGGCAGTGTGAAAACTGACGTTTTGTTTAGAGTCATTTCGGTAACAGTTAGCTAGAAATATCAAAATAAAATTAATTCATTATCATCGGTCATAGTGAATAAAATAAAATTTATTCATAGTATTAGACTTTTTATTCTTACAGTATAACCAATTGGTTCATCAATGGTTGAACAGCTTGCAACCCATGAGACAATCATCGTATCAGCTTTGTCACCTCGACCGACTCTAAGTCTCTTAGGAGGAGCCTTAGCATTGAAATGAGTATTAATCGTCACAGGTTGACTTAAAGGTCCTGCGCCATAATCGCCTTTCACTCCGACTGCAAAGATGTATGCTTCACAGGCTTCGAGATCGCGAATAGTGGCAGTTAAATTCGTTGTTGTAAACTTAGGTGCTAAAATATTGAAGATAGTTTATTACAAATTTATTTAAAAAGTTTAAAAAGCATAATTTGTTCATATTTTTTTATATTTAATCAGAAAAATTATCGATTAGAAGCAAAATTTCAACTACTAATATAACACACCTTTATAAAGGTCTTGCATATTCAATGCGTAATGTACAGCATACTGCCATTTGATTTTCTTATTACTCTTGGGTGGATCCCAGCTCAATTTGACAGTTGTACCATGCGATTTTAGCAGATGTGGTTCCAAAATCGAAACACTTGGCAAAGGTTGTTCTTTTGTTGATCCGGTAATTGACGCCACCTTACCAACATAATTCTTTTTCGTGGCACTGACTTCGAAAGTGTACCTGGTACCGGGCGCTAAACCATCCACAGAGTAGGTGTTGGATTTGGTAGTATGCGTTTCAAGTGCTGCGTAGGATAGAGGTCCTCGTGGTGTGATGATATATCCATCAGCCGAATCAATCTTTTTCCAGTTGAGAGTGACCGAGTGGTTGGTTTTGTCCACAACTTTAAGATCTTCAATTGTATCAATGTTAGCTGAGCCATCAAAAGTAATCGTAGCAACATTGGAAGAGTCAGACTCATGGTCCTTGTTCTTAGCTATTACCCAAAACGAGTAATTCTTGGCTGTTGGATTGAGAAATTATATATAAAATTAATAAGCACGTTGAGCAGATGAAGAAAAAGTAAACTACTAGAACAAGCTATTTTTAGCGAGGTGTTTAGTACAAGACAAAATATGAAACTTTAAAGGAACCAAAGGGGAAGACTATCGTTGAAAACACCTCTCCTGAAATAGCTTTTTTCTCCATCCTAAATGTCGCATTTTTTCAACAGGAGTTGTGATCAGAGTTATTAAAAATTTTATATTGTAGACATTTTTACAAAAAAGAAAAAGTAACCTATTTTTTCTCATTTTAATGGAAAAAATATTTTGCATAGTTTTCTATTATTGCTCGTATTAGGCAATTTGCTCTACTCTACTTTTAGCAGTAATCAATTTTACTTTTGACAATAAGCAAAATGTATGAAATATAAATAGAACTCTTACATGCTTCGAAAGCATCATCGATGACAACAAACGTTTTTTGCTGGGGATGTACCGACGCTGGTGGAATCGGTGGAGTCATAAACACATCATAACCGGTAATAAGGCCGTTGGGGTGTAATGGTGGCTGCCACGCAACTTCTATACGTGTTCCATTTCTCTGCGTAGCTGTGACATTCCATGGTGGACTCGGGATATCTTCACCAGTCCAAACAGTCAAATATTTAGCTGGAGGAAAGACTGTCGGTTGTCCTTTTATTTTCACATAAACGGTCAAATTATAACGAGTGTAAGGTTCAAGTTTGTTAAACTGATATTCAGTATCCTCGATCCACTTGCTAGCATTAGTCCAAGTAGCCTCAGGTTCTGCAAGCGCAATTGATGGCATAAATTCGAAAGTGACATTATTAGGTATTGGCATCCACCAGAAAACGAATAAACTAGTAGCATTAACTGTTCGCTCGTCCACTCCAATATTCAGCACCTAAAGTAAAAAAACAAATGATTATTAATACAAAAAAAAAAGATTAAAATAAATTGTGATAACTGGGTATTCTTTAAAATTACTTCCAATTGCTTATAATAAATCATATTTAAATTTCTATAAATGATTCGGCATAGCAAACGATTTTTTTAAATAAACTTTTATATTCCTAAAAAATATTTTTTACCTGATAAACTCTTGTATTGTTCTTTTCGCAATTGCTTTCATCAAAGCCGTCATAACAATCTTGTTTTCCATTACAGTAAGCCGATTGCGGGAAACATCTTGTCTCGTCGCATGGGAAGTAACCAGTGTGACAAGAAGCAGTCGGTGCAGGTGTCGGGTGATGGTGATCACATCCTCTCTCGTCGCTACCATCGGGACACTCAGAGATTCCATTACAAACATTAGTTAGAGGTACGCACGATCCATCAATGAAACATTTAAATTGATCTTCCTTGCAACTATAATAAATATATTAATATTATTAGTTGTACAAAAAATTAAAAAAATTAATCAGTTATCAAAGTTTAACTCACCCAGTATGTCCGTGACTGCAATACATTTCATCTTCTCCATTAGCACAATCCTTCGATCCGTCGCACATCCAAGCAGTTTCGATACACTCACCGTTGAAACACTGGAACTGGAAGTCCCGGCATACGTGAGCCTCAGTCGTAGGCGTGGGAGATACAGTGATGCTAGTATCTGAAAAGCCACAGCCCATCTCATCTGAATCGTCGCCGCAATCATCGACACTGTCGCACTTCCACCAATAGGGTACGCATTTTTTATTCTTGCACATGAACATCCAGTCGTTGCATGAGTTCGTGGGTAGTATAGGTACAGATGGGACAGGTGAATGAGATTCGGATGAAGTGCAGTTAGCTTCATCAGAGCCATTCTGACAATCAATGTCACCGTCGCATACCCACGATTTGTATATACAGCGGTGAGTTTTGTCAGAAGCGTTACAGTCAAATTGCCAGACCTCGCATTCGACACTGGTGCAATCATCTTCATCGCTTCCGTCTTCGCAATCAGTTTCACCGTCGCACTTCCAGGTCTTAGGTATACAGTTGTTATCGGATCTACAACTCATCTCGTCAGCTTTGCAAGTGCTCGGCGGGGCAGAAGTTGAACAATTTTTCTCATCCGAACCATCTCGACAATCGTCTTCGTTATCACACAACCAACGGTGAGATATACAACGGCCGTTTTCACATCTATAATTGATTTCAACATTATTACGATATTTTTATAATCCAATTATTTTTATGTTTGTTTACTTGTTTATTAAAACTCACCTAAATTGAGAATCCGTGCAATTGGTGTAGGTACAGTTCATCTCGTCCTTACCATCCTTGCAATCCCTGTCTAGATCACACACCCAGTATCTCGGAATGCATTTCTCTCCATCGCACGTGAATGTATTTTGTTGGCACTTGACTTTATTACAGTGGTTTTCATCCGAATGATCGCCGCAATCATTATCGCCGTCGCATTTCCAGAATTCGGGAATACAGACTCCGGAGTCACAAGCGAATTGGTTAGAAGCGCAACTATTTGCGACACGAGGACAAGTCGAGTTGGCGAAGGGTTTGACACCTCCTGGGCACATGCATTTGCCATCCTGCATAACCATACCATCTGGACATAGACAAACGAAGCCGTCGTTGGGAGCTCCAAGGCAGATGTGCGAACATTGAGTGTTGTTTGCACATTTGTTTGTGCCGGTTTGCATGCTATGTGCAAATACCTAAGAACGCAAATGAAATATGTATATCATGAAGAGTAAAAAACGAAGAGCCTTATATACAAAAAATATTTTTAAAAAAGAATGTTTATATTGAAAAAAAATTTCTAAATTTATTTCTTAAATTGTAATTGTTACATTGCTTGAATCAGGCGTAAGCTACATTCTGCGTGGATTTGATTTAGTCAGTTTTAAAAAGTTAACGTAAATATGTATATATAAATCAAGTGTATAGTCGAATCTAGATCTGCATATTTATATAAAAAATATTAAAAAATGAATATTTTTACCTTTAAATCCATAAGACCAGCAAGTTGGCCAATAATAGTCGTAACGCCCAAACCGTGATCTTTATCAGCAACAAAGATCATTGACTGTTTCCAATCGTCCCAGTACATGTTGTCTTTGAATACGGCTACAGCGAATGGATGTGAGACTCGCTCATCATTCTGAATAATTTTCTTAAAACCGTTACCCTCAAAATCAGATGAACCTATGTAATCTTGTCGAGCATCCACCCAGTAAATTCTTTCGGCAATGTGATCAATAGTGATACCTAAAAATATTATTCAATTTTAAAAATATTAATAAAAAAATTAATCGTTAAATTATTCTTTTGAGAATTGAAAATATTTTAAATTAACCTACAATAAAATAAATATACAAACCATTAGGCCATTCAACTCTGGCATGGAAAAGCTGTTTAACATTGGATCCATCCAAATTTGCTCTGTTTACCGAAGCATTACCAGGTGCCCAATCGGTCCAGAACATGTATCCCATCATCGGGTGCACAGCAATGCCTCTTGGCTTCTGCACATTATTTGGTCCTAGAATCGTTCTTCTCATTCTACCCATTGAAGAAATATCTGTTCTTATAATTTGAATTCTCATTCTAACGCCATCAACAAAGTACAGTACGTTAGAGACCCAATCAAAGGCCATTCCCTCGATCGAACTTAGGTCGGTCTCGACAAGAATTTCGGGATAACTCTTTCCATCCTTAAAACACTGTCGCCCAATAGTATCATTCACAATGTCAGCCCAGTACAAGCAATTGTTTTTCATGTCAAACTCTATGGCGATAACGTTTTTGAGATCGTGAACTGGAAGCACTTCAAGTTTCTGCTCTTTTAGGTCAATGCGGGATATACGTTCTCGCTGAGCTACCAATAAGAATTCTGGCATCTCTTCCATTGGGCATGGAATCTGAAATTGGCAACAATGATTAATATGTTTAAATGTTTCAAAAACATTTCAATTCTAATTAGTTGTGAAGAAGCCGACTCTTATATAAAACAATATGACAAAAGATTTTACCTCATCGTATTCGAAAGCTTGAGCGCGACCACCGATGCACATATCATCGGGTATCTTGAAATAACCCTTAGTACGATTGTAGAATTTTCCAGGAGCACAAGTAGCCGGTACAGCCCAGGGATCGTAGTCACTGAGGGACTTGTTGCGGACACACGTATACGATGGCCACTGTGATTTTGATTGCCTAACAAATCCAAAATCACATTGATAATCAACGGCATCACATGGACAAATTTCTATTTTTACGGGTCGATCAAAGTTGACTCCAGTGTAACAATTGGCACGAGCGCTTCGACGTTTGTAAGTTTCTTTTCGACCAAGTACGCAAGTCGATGATATGTCCTAAAATAAGAAATATGTAATTTAAAAGTAATTTTAAATAATTAATTTTTCCATTTACAATTATTTTGAAACAAACGTATATAAAGTAACATTTTAGATTATTTACCTCTGGCGTAGAAGGTGACCAAAATTTATAGTCATCATCTGTGCAGTTTCTAGCAAAGACCTTGCTTAAGTCTACTTTGATGATCAGCCATTGATGCTGTCCACTGCCAGATCCAAACATCGTGAAAACAGTCGTATTCTCTCCTGGTTCAGTCATCAGTCCATAAACTCGTAACATTTTTTCATTAAATTCCAAAGTCTGCCAGGTCTCTCCCTCATCGATAGAGTAAGAAATATCTCTAGTCTCTCCCCTCGTCTTGAAATATTTCACAGCTACGAGGACACCACCGTGATCTCCCATGTTAAAAAAGTAGTAGTCCTGCAGAACCTGCTTCCACGTGAGTCCAGCGTCTCTCGAGACATACAACGCAGTGTGTCCCTTGAGACTGGTTCCTATTACTCCGGTCGCCATAATGATTCCTGGCGCAGATTTAGAGCTCATAATGGAGGCAGCTCGCGAAACGGGATACAGCTGACTGAATTTCTGGCTGAGATGGAGAGAGCATGTTTCCGGATTGCAATTGTGGTACATGCCTCTATGATTGACCTCGGGTGCCTTGATACGGTTCCAAGTAACACCGTGGTCATAAGTGATGAGGGAAAGAAGATGTTCAGGTCCAATGGAATTAAGTTTTGGTGTACCTTGGACCTGGGAGGCAATGTAAATGCCGCGCAGACCCTCGACTTTGTAAAGTTCGGTGAAGGCTTCATCGGCTACATCGCTGCAATTATAAACGTTGATTTAATTGATTTTTCATTTTGTAAAAATTCTCTATATTGATACATAATTAAAAGAATTTTGAACAATTATTATTTTACATGAGTTTAAAACTTCAAATTTTAGAAAATTCGAGAATAACCTAGATAAAGTTTTTAGCTTTCAAATATGCTCCAGTTTAGTATAGAACTTTTTAGAATAACACAATTTTTAGAACTTCGTTACATTCTTTTCAGAAAATTCTAGCACCTCTTTTTTTATTTATCTTCTAACTATTCAAATGTATGTTGAAAAAAAAAATTCTTTGAAAAGTTTTAAAATCTACGAATACATATTACACAACAATGCTTAACAATACCATTCTTTTGTTGTAAACGAGAACTAATAATTTCGCTTGTACAGAAGCATAAACTTGAATTACTCTCTATTCCAACCTGGAGCACCTTACTTGGTCTCCCACGTTTCCAACTTACTTTAGCCAACTGTCCTTCCACGTATTGTTCGGGAAGAAGGTCAAAATGTTAGGCAGCGAGAGAATAAACTTCGCTCCATGATGATCGATCTTCTCAGATATGTACAGATTGACCAGCGTCTCCGTATGCGAGACGGCCACGAAAACCCGATCGAAGGAAACATCAGCTACGTGATAATCTCTACGACCAAGATCTGTATCGAACTGCGCAATCACGAATGGCTGATTTTTGAACGAGACGTATAAATCGAGGCCTTGCGTATTGTTTGCTGGCTGTAAATGAATAATGATTTATTTGTTAGATTGCGGTAAAATAGTAGGTAGATAATTTTAGGTCGTAATCAACGAAATTGAAACTAACTAGAAATTTGATATTTAAAAATTGGATGAACAAATTGATCTTGGTTCGTCAAAGATCAATTTATTCATCCAATTTTTAAATAACAACTACTACGAACGATCAATTCTCAACCATTTGTTTTAACAAATATTATATATATTTTTTAATTCAATTTTTTCGAAAATTTAGTTATGATTAGAAAAAATGTATAGATAAAATTTTTTATTTATTTCTAAATTTTAATAAAATATAAAATTTTCTTTTCAAAATATTACAAGTACCAGAAATAATATTTATTACATTTATTTCGCCATTGATTTTATCGTAAAGCTTGTTTCCTGCAGCCGAGATATTTTACCTTTTTAAAATAAGCTTTAAAACAAACTGTTATGTAATTTTATTCAAGTAATTTACATAACAACTACAACAATACAATGTTCATAACAATAATTCAACGCAAATACTCTAAAATTTCAAGTATTTTTCAGCATTATACTCTAACTTTAAACCTTGAAATTCCAAAGCACTAACTTCTCTCCCGACTCCGTCTATCGAACATCGAAAGAGTAATTTGGAAAATGGAAGCGTACCTTCTTGGTTGCAAACATGTAGTCACCGCGGATCTGGAAATCCTCGACGTTGCTGACGACTTCGGTATAGTTTCGCCTGCTCCACTTCCATGCATTATGGCCGAGATCGATGACGTTGTTCTGGCCCGACGGCTCCATGCGCTCGATCAGCAGGCTCTTTGGCCGGTTGCTAGACCAGAAGAATGCCTTGACAAACTCGTGCACCAAGTTCCAGGTTTTGCCGCGATTCATTGTCATGTACAGCTGTGAAGTGGGGAAGTTGAATGTTAAAATAATGTTGTGTCGATTTATTTTTCTTATAAATTAAGGTGATGGATGGGGTTTTCATTTTTGATAAATTTGAATTATTAAAATACGGAATTTAAATGTTCAATATTCAAGTAATTTGACATCGCATGTGTTTTTGGAGAGATTGATCGTTAAAAGTTTTATTACTTTATGATATAATACGGTATCATAAAAAGTTTATTTGATAATGAAAAAAGATTATTTGGAATAACTACGTAATGGGAAAAGTATCAATATAACAGGACATGTTATGTGTTTTCTTTGGTAATGAAAACGTAGTGATAAAATCAATTTTTTTTATCAAACTGTATATATATATATATATATTCAATTACAGTGTAAAACGACACTTGCTATATTATATCAGAATAAAGTCATAGATTATTTTATTGATAAATATAACGTAATATTTATTAGAAATGAAAAAAACGAGGTAAATTAAGGGAAATTTTTAAAATAACAGATTTTTATCAAATTTCACGTATCACGACTGAAAAATGTTTTATTACACGATAATTATGCTTCAATCAGTCATTAAAGTAATTAAACTGTACGCTCGTGAAAGTTTCCAGTATCAACGACTTTGGCAGGCTGTTTATAGATTTTAAATCAATTAAAATTTAATTTTTTTCCAACTCATAAAAGCTGTTACAAACTTTATGAAAACTTTTACGATGTCCATGGAGTACAGGCAATTTTCATAACAAATTGCAAAATTCAAATTAAAACTTTTAACGATCACGCTGAAAATGTAAAAATTGAATTTTCCAATACTAACTAGATGTCAAGCAAAAGCTTGCGAATTTCATTATTTCTCCAATCAACTTTTGATTTTCATTCCATAATTTGTAATGACAGCAATAACTTCAAATCGTCACCAAACATTCAAAAACAAAGTCAAAGAGCATTACAAAGAGGAAAAACGATAAAGGAAGGGCTAGAAAAAGAGGGCATAGCTCGGGCTGTTGTGTTATTCGAACGTACCTTTCGCGTCGCATTAGTCTTGTCCAGCACCAGAAGTACAAAAGTGGACGCATCATCCTCGTGATTATCATAGAAGGCAATCTCGCTCGGGCTGAAGTCGAGCTTGATTCGCTCGATGTCATGACCATAATTGTACGTAATGAATATCAACTTGTTCGCACTGTCAGCAAACACACACTGAAACAATTCAGAGAGTAAGCGGGAGCCCTAACGGTTAGTCGCTGCTGGCTGCTACTGCTATATAAGTATGCGCTGCCACCGCGCTGCGGCTGCTCGCGTTGTTATGCTCGATTATCAAATGGTGTTACATGCGGAGTGCTTTATTTTTGCGGCTAATTGAAAACACGCACGGTTTTTTTTACTTTTTTTTACTTTTTAGTTTATGTGATTGGATTTCTTTGAGTATGCAAAAGTAGTATATATATGAATTTAATAAATTATAGTTTAAAACAAATGTGACCTATAATTGGAAAGCTACATCACTTCCTTATTATAAATGAAAAAGTAGAAGGAAAGGAGTATGATCTTAATTTTTAAATCAGTCTTTTTTTAGAAAATTGGACTAGAATTTTTCTAAACCAGGCCACGAGCCTGTATATATTATATGAAAGCTCCTGTCATCTTCCCTGAAATAAAATATTTTCATTTCTTGAT